>JAJTUV010000007.1:2062500-2094943 GCA_021653895.1 Mastomys natalensis
TGGGTTTATTAGGACACAATCCTGGTGAACTGAGGTAAATTGAATCTGTATATACGAGATTCAATTCTCGGACAGCAAGGCACCTTCATTGCTCGGGAGAGATCATGAGAAGCACTTTGGCCATTTGTATACAACAAGAATAGGCAAAACTCCTGTCCTGTAGAAGAACTGCTAAAGGGCCATGGGCCAATGGCAATTGCTTTTTGGGGTAATCAGAAAGTTGTGATTTCTACAGAGCCAGGAAAGGACTAAAAGGAAACCTTACCATGATCCCCAGCCTGGGGTTCCACTTGGCTTCTCTGAGAAAGAGCAGGTAGCAGCCTCACACTTATTTTAGGAGGCTTCCTGGGCTGAACAGAATATGATAATGACAAAAGGCTTCAGAATGGCCAAGGGTTTGGGAAGTGTAGATTACATATAGAGTCCTCTCACTGAGAAGCTACATGAGCCCAGGCTTACCTAGCTTAAGATAAAGCCTCAGTATGATGATGATCCCTCCCCCACACACCTTATAAAAAAGCAAAAACCATAGATTATTGGCTGTCTCCGTTTTTGCCTCCTAATACTGCTTGAAAGCAATGCCTTTGGTTATTACTGTAATAGAGATGTCCATTAGGGCTATTTTTTCCTTAAGAGATGCTTTTGTGATAGGGAGATGCAATGACTCAAGCTTGTTCATATGAGTGAATTCTTACACATGCATGAGAAAGAGTATTTCAAGCAGATTGGCTATGCTTAGAGCCATGACAGGTGAAGGGCACTGCCAGAAGACAGTCACCCTCCCTATCCTGAGCAGCAATGTTACCATGAAGGTCATCCTGACCATGTGCCAGTCTGATGATTCTGGGGAGTTGGGTTCTGAGCCAACTGAAAGTCCTTAAGGGAGTGTTAGCTTCCAGGTTACATGTTTTTCTTGTTTCTTTATAAAACTCAGAAACATTCTCATATCCTACTTCCATGTTTTGAGTTTCACTCCCTTTGCCCTTCCCTTTCACCTTGTAGCTGGCATGACCCCACTGGAGGTCTTAACTATTGTAGCACCTTGTACTCCAAAGTATTTCTGTCTTCACACACAAGTATTTCAGAACCAAGGGCCCCTCTCCACATCCACTTCAGTTCCCGTGCCTACTGCTTCTTAGCACTTTTTATGTTCCAGCTAAAATATCCCATTTATGTGAAATACTTATCACATTTCCTTGGGAATTCAGAAACTTCTCTTGGCCAACTGCAGTCCTTTGTAAATAGCAAACGGGGATATCTCACTTCTGTCATTCACATGTCTATCTGATACATGTGTGCAAACATACACATTCAAAGATTACCTATCCTGTCAACTGTCACGTATTAAATAGTCACTAAATTCAGGCTCATCAGATATTCATTAATGTTTCTATTTCTCAAAGTAAAAAGCCAAGGCTACACTTCAGAAATAAACAATAGTTAGCAGAAATCCACTTATATTCTCTTTTGGACTCTTAAGTATTTTCTGAAGTTCCCATCAGACTGAGAGTCTTTAAAAGACAGAAGTCAATATTTCACTTTGTAGACATCAAAGAGACTGTATTTGTATACAAATCTTAACTCTAAAATTGATTAGTTATATATTCTTGGAGAAAACACTGAACTTAAGCTTTATTTCTCTATCTACAAAGTGATAAAATATATAGTAAAAACAAAACCCAGCTCATTTTATAATACTACTTTAAATAGCAAATGTAATTCTGTATGTTGCATACTGTAAAATATACACACAAGAAGGTAAGGTTTAGACCTTGTTTTTATCTTTATTTCCAAATTCCTTATGAGCCCTGGTACATAGGAGAGACTCTGAATTTTTACAGAGCAAGTAATTTAGACTGGAGCTCCTAAAAAGGAGAAGTGTCTGTCGGTGAAAGAAGTCTTATAAACTTTAGGAAACAGAATTGATAGAACTGAGATGAAGATGCTACCGTCTTTCAAGTCTTTGACTTCGGCAGACTTTCCCATGATTTGACTTCTACCTCTTCATCAGCATGCCTATTTTTCTATCCCCCTGGTACCCATCCACACGAATTCACATACATTTGCTTACATACTCACTCTCAGTCATCTGAGGTCAGTCTCTGTGCAACTACTTCAAATGCTTAGAAGTAAAGTCAGGAAAATGACACTAATCCATTCGAGAATCCCATCAAGATTGCATCAAGATCACACCAGGTAGGTCCACATCAGAGGTATACCAGAATCAAATCAGGCTCACATCAGAGTTTCAGGTTCATATCAAGTCCTCACTAGACTCCTATGAGGACCATACCAAGATCACACCAAGTTCACATCAGAATCATATCAGGATCACACCAAGATCACCCTAGAACCACATAAAGATCAGAGCAGTCAGTTATATCCTTCTGTCATTCTACAGCAAACATCAAGCCAGGGTAGGTACTTTTGAGGTAAAGGAACAACTTCTTGTCTTAATTGTACTACTATAACAAAGTACCAGAGATTCAGGGGGTGGAACACTAAATATTCATCTGTCACAATTCTGGAGACTGGAATATTCAGTATCAAGGCACCAGTAAAGCTTATGCTCATCCAATTGGAGCCTGTTTCCTAGTTTGCAGATGGTCATCTCTTCATGGTATCTACTCGTGGCAAAGAGAAGCTACATGTCTCCCATTTCCCCTTATGAAGATTTTTGTTCCATTTGTGATGGTCCCACCTTCCCTTCGTAACCTACTTACTTCTCCAAGACCCTACTCTTCTTTGTAAATAAGTAACTTTAGTTATTAGCATTTCAGAATGTGATGGGAATCAGGATAAGATAACTCACATATGTTGATGGACTAAACAAATGGAGATTTTCCTTTTCTCCTTAAGAATAGTTGGGCATGCTATCTGCTGCCTAGGCTCAGCCTTCTTGTTCTGTTGCTCAGCCTAAAAGCTTTGCTAGTCACCTCTTTGTCATAAGGTGGCTGCTGACATCCAGGCAAGGAGAATTTAATGCTAGCACCATCTGAGCATTCCTTCTGCTACAGGAAGCCTTTCTTGGAAACTAACTCCCTCTTACATCTCATTGGCCAAAACAGACTATGTGATGCTATTCCAAAGTACCACAGATGCAGGGGTGGAACTACAACCATTCATCCTTCACAGTTCTGGAGGCTGGAAAATGAAGTATCAAGATACCAGTAAATCTAATAGCCACTGATAGGAGTCTGCTTCCTGCTCAATCCTTGGGATATGTTCTTTCAAACAAAGGGTCCTATGAGCAAGGAATGGAATGAATTCTACAGGCAACCACCAGTGCCTTCTTTGTACTCCATTTTCCTTTCCTTTGTAACATTTCATTCAGCATGAGGAATGAGCTGAGGAATTATTTACCATCTCCTCCTTTCTTACCTTCTCAATAAATGTTTCACCATACAAATTATTAGCAAGAGAAAAAGAAAACATAATGTAAATCAGTTTATAAATATGGATCCTGAAGGAGACTGTGGTAATGATAAGCACTCAGCTTGTGGCTGTTGCTAAAGGCATGGGAGGTGAGCCTGAGAGAATATACAGCATAGAACTTAGTGATGGGAGAAACATTTTTTAAAGAGGAACAGAAAAGGAAGGGCAGTATGGCTTGAGGTAAAACTGAACTCTTCAACTATGAGTGTCCAGCATGGAGCATGGCTCTGGCAGACCTTGCCCTTTCTTCCTAATTCTATCTCTCTTGCTAAAACCCATTGACTTACATTTCTAAAGATAGCCACCAAGCTCTATTCCTTATCTGGCCACTTCTTCCTCCTGAGGACTACCAAGATCCAGCTATAAAGTATTGAGCTGCAATCAAAAGCTCCCTTAACATTAAGCACCTGTCCTAACATGGGGCAGTCCTTTGTTGTCTTACTCTCCTATTCCCTCATGCCCCACTCCTGCACAAATAGGCCTCATCTCTCCCCCTTGTTCCCATCCCTTTCTCCTTCATCTTCTATCTCCTGTCTTTGTCTCTTATTTCCTATCCTCTGCTCCTCTGGTGCAAATAAATCTCCTTTGTACTGAGATCTTGGTCTTGGGGATCCTGGGCTAATTCTTTTCCTAGCAATGGGGAGAAAAGAACTAAGAAAACATCCCTTCTTTCCCTGCCTCCCCAGAGCTAACCCTGCATGGGATAGAGGAGCAGAGGCTGGAGGCAGAAACCAAGGATTTCAGAAATATCTTCTGCACAAGTTTGGGGGAAATAAAAGAACAAAGTTCATACTCCTTAGCAGTAGCAACAACACATTTGGCAGCCATGTTCATTCAATCTAATTTTAAGACAATTTAATGCTGAGGTCGCCTCCACCGCAGCTCATGCCAAGGTAAGAGCCACTTTGAAAAGATGAGCACAAAGCAGTGGTCCTGTCCAAGATTCCACTCATTGTTCCCTCAGGAGGAGGCAACCAGAGACTCATGGTGCAATGAGTGGACTGAAGGGGCTGATTTCAGTGAGCCCTTTATCATCTCCACTATATGGCCACTTATCCGTGTCTTTAAGTGGCTTTCAAAAACAGGAGTCTGGCTACTTCCATTCATACTTAAAGACAGCATGTATGTTTCTCAATGCTTATCTCCTTGACCCCTGCCACAGATTCCCAACTTATCATTGCATCAACAGAAACTGAGGACAAGGATGACCCTTCCATGTTCAGAAAACTTTTGACATACTCTGTAATGGAAAGGAACCCCAACCAGGTCAGCATCTATATCCAGCCCTGAGTCTTTGAAGATGACACCTCTTTAGATGACTAGATGCAGGTAGACAATGAAAATAAGAGATGGTAGCTCATTCATTCACCTTCACTAAAAGCCTTAAAAGCTTGACTGAGGCAGGTAAGCCTGCAGTTAGGAATGGCTCCAGTTCAAACTCTATGAAGGAAAAGAACAAGTTAATTTCCTGGCATCTCTTCATAGCTTATATCCACTGTCATTCTTCCAACATCTCCACAAATACCTAAGGAGAGCTCTATGCCACTCCAAGGTATTCTTCTGTGAAGAACAGCCCAGCACTGAAGAACACTGGAGAGACTGGGTGCGACCTGGGTTTCTTCCTGACTCAACCTATGTCCCAGCTCTTCCTGTCAGCTCCTCTCCCTGTGTACTTCAAAGATGTACAGATAACATTCTGCTCCTCTTCCCCTCCCAAAGGCAAAGTGAGAATTGATGCAAAGCACTCAGGCAGTCCTTGGAGGAGGACATCCTGCCAGGGTTGGTCACGGTAATTTCTGTGGTGTTGCTTCAGGTAGGGAAGCAATGTGCAAAACGCTAACACTTTCACTCCCTCTGGTTCTTGCTAGCTCAATGTGAGATCAGAAGGGAGGAAAAGAACAGGCAGATGGAGGGGAGAGAAAGACAAGAGAAGGGAAAGAGAAAGAATGGCAAGAAGATTGAAGGTGATGGGCGGGGCTTAGGATCATCCACTAAGGTCAGCATGCACCCAATATTGTAATAGAGTAAAAGGCTGTGCAGCCTGAGCACTCTGACTGATGGCAAGCATGTATGTTCCTGCCTCTCCAAGTCTACACTACACTACCCAAGGGATGGATCCTTGGACGGTTTCCTAGCAGGTTAAACAACCGAGAGACAGACTGTGGACACATATAATATCCCAGAGCTGCTCCTTAGACCTTTCTGCTTCTGCCTGCATATGCCTATAAATATCCTGCCTTTATCAGAACAAGTTATTTAACTCAAGTCATCTTTAAAAATCCAAGTCTCTGGCTAAGAAAGCTCAATGAGCAGCGTTAGAAGCAGTAATGAGGCATGCACTGTGGATGTGACCTCAACTTTTAGAATGAAGATACCTACCGTTGCTCCCAGCATTATTCCGCTTGGCAGAGGAAAAGGCTGCGCTCAGAGACATTGTCCCAGATGTCTCATTCCTCATTTGGCATCTTTGCCTCTGAAAAGCACAGCTATGTAATTAAATGAATTTCAAACTTCTGAAAGAAGTTCTTTTCGATTTTTCAAAGAAGGATGATACAAAAGAACCAAAGTATTCTTACTTATGGACTGAAGACCAGGAAGTCCCAGGGAGAAACCTTCACACTAACTGGATTGGGTGCAGCCAAGTATCATGACATTGACTGAGTAAACTCCAAGAACATTCACTTGCCTTCTTATTTTCAAAACAAACAAACAAAATACCCACCATGGGCCCTGGCTAAGCTTCCAATTATGTGCCCATTCCTTTGGCAATAATTTAGTGAATTATTAGTTTAATAGTAGAGATTTCTTGTCTTTAGTTACTTAAGGCTAAATATAAATAAGAGTGGTATTACCAAACACCTTATATTGAGCTAGTCATTTTACTCTTTTTAGGTAACACTGCCATGGCTATGATTCTCCAACTTGTCAGTGTAGAGCGATGAGAAAGTAAGTCATTAGGTTTTTTTTTTTTTAATGTGCTGCTGAAGGAGCAAATATTTTTAATGGAAAAATGATTGAGAAGTTAACCTTGAGCAGCAAAAAATAATGGACTCAGAGCTGAGAGCTAATTGGTACATCTTTGTTGTCTAACAATGCACACTTTACTTCTTAGCATGAGATATTCTCACAAGGAACAGGAGTCCGAAACTGTATAGAATAATATTCTACATCATCATGCCAGTATACCAAAGCCCCTTGGGTGTGAAAATAATTACTAGGCCTTTATCATTCAAACATACACACAGAAAGAGGGGGAGAAGAGACAGAGACAGAGAGAAAAAGAGAGCTCTCAACATTTTCAGCTTTCTATGATGATAATTACAAGAGAATAAGTGTGGATTCACACTCAGCTGCCCAGGTATTGTAAGTAAGACTGAAGGCAGAAAGTAAAAGCTGGCTTCTACTTTCACGTGCATGATGATTATAGGCATGTCACAATTACAGAACAAATCAAATAACCCTGGCACTAGAACTCAGATGGTGGACCTCACGTATGATGTCTTCATTGAAGTTACTTAAGCTAATATAGCTCAATTTCTTTCTCTGAAAAATAGGAGAGACAAAAGCTATGTCTGTTCTCTGCCCCACCCTGCTGTTGTGAGGAGTAAATGAGAAAACACATAAGAACGCTCTTTCTATATCTTTAAAGAGTTGTGCTAATATTTGTAGTCAGTTTCTTAACTTCTATGAATCTTACTCATTTAAGATTAAAATGAAATCCCTCTCCTGGTACTCACTGGGTTTCCCAAGCATAAGGCGGCTAATGCATGTAGATGTTTGAGAGACAATAAAGTACTTCATACGGCTTGTTATTACATTAGGTTAACCTTGAGCTTCCCAATATCCTTCTACTGAGACTAACCAATCCTCTCAAAGCTCAGTGTCCTTCGTTTCTCATTCTGGTGGCCTTGTACCAAGAAGCCCTCCTGACAGAATAGCAATCTAGCAAAGACTGCCATTCTCAAGTACCTGTTCCTTCCTCTTCAAATTTAAATAATCGTTTGCATAGATCTGCATAGATCTGCATAGGTTTATACATCAGTAGTTACTTTAGTGTTTGAGTTGGAAATAATTAAGCTATTGTTAACATGGATTCCTGGTTGTTTCTTTCTGTATACTAAAAATAAATAAATAAATAAATAAATAAATAAATAAATAAATAAATAGAACATTCATCTCTTTCAGGAAAAAGTTTACAGTTAATGTTTAAAAGTTAATCTAAAAAGCAAAAAGAAATGCATTATAATATGATCACTGGTTTGCATCTCACTCCAGAGGTTCACACCCTGTAAGAGCTGCTCAGTTCCCTATATACCTTTTGAGATCAGGATAGTTGGAATTACTTGGGGGAAAGTTATATTTTCCTAATTATGAAAACAAATTAAATAGCAATTAAAACTACATCCAAACACCTTACATAACTAAATAAATGAATGTGTGTAAATACCACTAAGATTTTGGTGAGTATATTTACAACATTCTACAACCTGCTTTTGCTTATGCTGTGGTTATCTTTGTGCCATAAATGTAAGTTCATATTTGTTGTTATTAAAAGGCTTCACAATTTTTATTACCTGCATACATCATAACATATTTAATTACATTAAACTACTACTAATACCCCAGTAATATAAAAATGATCCACACTTCATTTAACATGTGAAAACGATGGATTCTGGATGATCTTATCATGCTGCCTCCAGGTACTTAAACAGCGAAATGAAACTTATGTCTATAGGGGACCTAAACATACATATGTGTGGCAGTTTTATTTGTAATTGCCAACATCTATGAGAGACATAATGTGGTAAAAAGTGCTGGAGAGTTGGCTCTGCATTTACTACACTTGTTGCTTTTCCACAGGACCCAAGTTCAGTTCCCAGCAGAGACTCACACTGCCTGTAACTTTAGTCCAGAGGATCTGACACCCTCTTCTGGCTCCATGGTAACACACACACACACACACACACACACACACACACACACACGAAAGACAGAGACAGAGAGATGGAAAGACAGAGAGAAAGAAACAGACAGACAGACAAACACATAAACAAGCTAAACAGTAGCACTGAATGTCAAAGTAATTAAGTTTAGCAAAAGCAGCTAGGCATAACACATAATATGAGAATCCTTGCATATGAATTCTAGAAAACATTGAAGTCTGAAGAGATAGAAAGTATGTGGGTGGCTGCCCACAGGAAAGAGAGGGAGAGCTGGGTGGGGGCTTCTTTAGAGGAATAAAATGCTGGAGGTGACAAGGATATTCTTGTACTACTTGTGATGACCCATGTATATACAATTGCCAACTATGCAAAAATTAAGCAGATATAGCTCACATGTTCGTATACTATAACAGAACACTACTTTTAAACTGTGAGTTGCTTAGAGCATGCTTTTGAGCTGCTGAAAGTCCTTCTTGGCACTCTTTCTGCCTAATGCACTAAGTTCAATGACAGATTCTTCCTGGGTCCAGAGGTTGCTAGCCTGGTCTTCCAGACCCTGCAGCTGGTTGAATCTTAAAGCACAGCTCTGATCAAAGTTTTTATCTACTCATTTACCTTGTGCATAGCTTTTAATTAAGCCTCCACATAAAGCCCTTATCTGGGTTTCTGAAACCTATTTGTCCAATCTCCTTTAAAAGCTTTTTTTTTTTTCTCACTCCTTACTTTCATGCAGACAAAGTACTATATGCAAAATTGTGCCTTACTGATGGTGTGTTACAGATACTACCCATGGATGAGAGAGAAGACTTTCAGTGCCCTGTGCTCTGGCATGAGTCATTATTACTTAGACCTCATTTCTCAACTTCTAAGAAGAAATGACTACAGAGTTATTTCTAGTGACAGTCGAGCACTGAACTTCCAAACCTCATGTCTAACGAACAGTGCCCAGTGTCTGGGTCATGCCCTGACATAACTACACTGTGTGGCCTGGCTAGCAAGGGGCACCTGAGGTCCTCATTGCCTCCCAGGCTCCATCTCCTCTGTGGACATACACTTCTCTGTCCATATCTTCGGCTGTTACTCAGGCTTTGGCATCAATTAAACTCATTAGTAATTTCTAGGATCACTTGCTAGTTTTCTGCCTAATCAAGCTGTCAGGCTTTTTAGGACAGACCCAAGCCTCTTCCTACAGCAAATGGTACTGAACACACAGAAGTCATTGAATCAATATTTGTTGCACAAGATTAAAATTATTTGAAGAGTTTCTCAGTAATCCCATGACAAAGGCTTCCCATTGTTCTGCATTTCTAGACACTTCACTGTTTTAACAATGATCGTTTGATTCAAAGATCAGAGAGGTGGTACAGAAACTATACTCCCAAGTAAGTGCACTTAAACTTTGCCCCAGAGAAGATGGTTTGCTAAGGAAAAAATAGAAAAGGAAATACATGAATTTATTCCTGCATATTGTACAGAATCAGGAGATAAAAGCCTTGAATTTGGGGAAAACAGATTCAATGAAAGTCCAAGGCTTGCAAAAGGATTTAGTGCTACATTAAAAACAAAAAACACACAAAAACATACCTAGATATTTTGGCAATTTAAATGTTTAAATGTGTTAACTAGAAAGAAGACAATGAATTTAAAATATGATAAATAAAACATACACAGGTACTAATGACAGCAAAAATGCTAAGTAACCAAAAATACTAAGTAATGTCCAGTGATAGAAGATTAGCTAAATCAGAACTAAAAAAGCATGAGCTACAGCTCTGTACTGGCACTGATAGTAATTATGATGATTATGAATAGAAACAGTGCCAATGATGACTAAAGCTCCTTAGAACCATCTCAATGAATGATATACACACACAATTCCATTATATACATAACTCATAAATGCTTACTTACAGTTTGTGAAATAAGAGAATGATTATACATCAAGAGTATTATTAAGCAACTGACTAGAAACAATCACTTGTAGGTAAGATTATACTATTGTTGTTTTTTTGTTTATCTGCCTTTCCTAAGATTTCCTCAGTAAATGTGAATAACTTGATGAAGGAATAACTTGGGAACCAGTAAATTTAGACATATGCCATACAGGGGTACAATGAAAACCAGTGTTGTGAAATGAGATAGCACAAAACAGCCATGACAATAATAAGCTGTTCGTATCGAAAACATTAATGTTTCAAAATCTGACAAGCATGAAAGTGAGGAACCTGCTGTGACCATCACAGGTGTTTTCTAAGCAAGGAGAAACAAAGAATCATCAGAAGAATAAAGCAAAGGCTAGAGATATGGCTTACATGGTAACACGCTTGCCAGGCAAGCATGGAAACATGAGTTTTGATTCCTTTGACCCACATTAAAAGCTGGGTGTCATGGCATATACCTATAACCCCACCACACACACACACACACACACACACACGGTATATATAACATACCACACACAGCACATACAAATGAAGGAAGGGAAGCAGAAAATAGAAGAGAAATGATAAAAAGCAGAAAAAGAACAGAGAGCTTACCATCCAGTGTTCCCAAGCCCAAGAATAAAAGTTATTATAAACTAGAAATGGATAGGCTATTTAGCATTCTGTCTCCAGGGAGGAAATATCACCAACTGGAGGCAAAGAGCCTGGCACATAGTAACAAAGAATGAATACAGACATTGCTCTTGTCTTAGAAACCTATGTGTATATGAGTGTGTGGATCCAAGAACAAAGGGGTCACCTGTGCCAGTGACAGACAACTGTTCTTGATGTACCCTGCTTTGCTTTTCTCTGAAATCCTGAGACTGGAGAGTCAAGAACCACATTTTCCAGGTATTTATCCAGTTGCATCTCTCTGAAGTTCAACAATGGAAGGTATCACAATGGGCACGATGTCACTGCTTTGGCGTCTTAAGGGTGGCACAACTCTATCTAGTCTTCAACCTCTATCTCTTTTCTGAACATCTACATTCTTAAGAGAAGCCCATTTTCATACAAACAAGAAGTAAGTCTTCATGGCCTCTCACCGGAGCTCCTGGGTCTGAGGAACTCAAAGTTTGCCTTGGTCTGCTGTCTCTGAGAATGGTACCCATTCCCTATGGTTACCTCTGAAGAGGCTCTGTAACTCCTTTTAGTAAAACCTGGATACTTATGAAATTCACTGCCTAGATTTAATTCTATCCACTCAAAATGCCTAGTTTCCCAAGTGGTCCCAGATTAAAAATAGGTATAGATGAAATGGCCCTGGGACACCAACCAGGCACTTTGTGAGTGCCTGCTAGCACTTTTTACTTGCATGGCAAGCATCTTCTTCATCTTGTCAAGGTGAGGTCTTTACTAGGCATTACTAGTTCCTAAAGTGTCTAAAATGCTACTAAGTCTAAATTTTTTTTAATGCTTTAAATGTTGTCTCACAAAACTATATTCATTTCCAAAGATCTCCCACTGCTTCAATCATTTTTTGTAAGATTTTTTTTCATTTGCCTTCCTAGAGTTGATTCTATTGAATAACTTCTTGATGTCAGTGTAATGCTCAAGTTATAGCCAGAGAGAACAATGTCCTCCATGTTTTGAATGGTCTTTAAGAAAATTTGCACTCAGCAACTCATCTACCCAAGTGCTATACTTGTATTAAATTTGATAGTTTGTCATAAACCTTACTTATTGATATGGGGATGTGGTAAATTTGGATGAAATATATTGAGGAGAGTTCCAAAAGGTGGCACTTCATTTAGAACCAAAGGGGAGGAAACATTTTAAAGGGTATTTGATGGACAGAGAGGGGGAGGCAGTCACATAATGTCAGTTTCAGGAAAAATACTGAAGGAAATAATTCCTCTAATAATTCACATCTGCTATGGTTTCTTTAATTTTCCAATTGTATCTCCTCTGAACATGTTATATTTTCTTTTTTTAGTTTTTCCAGTGTAATACGTCTGATGGAATAAATAAAGACACATTCTTTGTATAGGCTATGTCAATATTGCTGAGGTTTTGTCTGCTTTTGTGTTAACTCTATATTGTGCTATCTTAAATTATGTCTATAGAAATGATTCTATTTTTGTAATTGATGCCTTAACTAAACCATGCCTGTCCTGTGCTATATCTTTCTACATGTTGTGTCACTGAAAATTAAGAATATGGTTTTCAAAGTTCAAGTTAGTACTGTTACATCTCATCCACAGCCTGCCAGTTTCATGTTTGATTTTTATTTTTGCTAGCTGATATATCTGTCTCTTTCTATGTTTCTTGTCATTCATGATGGTCTTACTATATTGTTATGTAAATCTCTGAATAATCTAAAAATATCATTTCAGGACACAGCGCTGGGGCCCTGCATCCTCATCCCAAGATCATACCAGGGGAAGTGTGTGTGTGTTACCTTCTTCAGGTGATGCCATTAGCCCCAGGATGGGGGATATGGATGAGGGACCTAAACAGCTATTCCCAGAGTAAAATGAGGCATCACTGTGATGTACAGAAGTCGCAATGGGGAAGCCTGCCATTCAGGAGCAATGATCTGTTCTGCTTAGAAATGTCAGTATAGGCAATAATTGGATACAGTGGTGAGAGCTGGGGAAAAAGTTATAACAGAATGAGAGGCTGGGATCCAGATTTTAATAAGTGGCAGAAGAAACGACTTAGAAGACAGAGATGTCTTAGCAATTGTAGGAACTTCAGTAGTATGAGTCCGGGCTAAAGTATGCTTTAGTATTACCCAGTCAATAAATTCATGTGAGCTAGTAACCAAGACAATGAATAAAGACAATTTCAGTATGGTACACAGTACACATAAAGCAACATTTGATGCTGTTGGTTGGCATGACTATAATGACAAAGTCCCAGAGATTAGAGAAAGATGATGCTGGCTCTGAAAGATTAAGGTGATATGTCCAATAACAGACATGGGAAAGGGGAATATTCATTTCTTTGCAAGTGGGGAGCATGACAACAGGAAGATGGAAGAAAGAGCTCCAGCAGAGTTGGAGTTCAAGGTGCAAGATGGGAAGAGAAAAAGAGACTCATGTTTGGCAGATAAGAAGCAGAATACCATTTCAACTGCTCGATAGGCCAGAACTTTCAAGGAGTGAGCGGCAGATTTCAAATTTCCTTACCAGTCTACTACTTGGGCATCAACGATTTATGTAAGAATATTCACAGTGGTGTGTTTACATCTGTTTGTGTTTTGGAGTCTTTAAAAGAGATCGAAGTCTAAGGCAATGACTCCTACAAGTCAGAACCACCACTAACCCTCCCCCAAGCCACTCCTTTTGGGGGTGTCTTTCTTGAGGGTGCCTGCATCTGCTCCTTAGGGGCACATAGATATCACAACCCGGAGACACTGCAAATGATTGGGAGGAAGAGAGTGGCAGGCTGATGTGCTATCTCATCAGGATGCCTTTCTCCACTTGCTTCCAGCTGCCAACTTATTTTGGGAGGTGGCAGGATGGAAGGGGGTGGTATTGCTTTTGACTTGGCTTTCTGTTTTGGTCTTTTACACATAATCTGCTCCCTGACCCAGCATTAGCATAATGCTCATTAATCAAGCTCTGGCCTCCAATTAATGGCCAGCTGTGTGGATGCCGAACATGTAATAGCTTCTGAGTCAGTCAGGCAAAAGGCTAGACAAATGATTTTGGCGGAGAGACAGGGGACATTCTAATTCTTACAGAGCCCACAGCTATCTACCAAGGCCGTAAACACACCCGTTTGATCTCACTCATGAATGACTAGAAGGAGGCACTAGGAAGGGTTTTGCCCCCTTCTTCCAGACTCTGGCCCACCCCAGATGGCCTGAAGACAACCCTCTCTTCTATCCTCTGGCCTGGGGTCATACCCACATCTCTGAACAGGCAGACAACCAAAGAAGAAAGCCTGATTTATTACTCTTGGCAACGTCCAGGCTGGGCATTTCTATAAACCCTGTGCTGGGCCTGACTAATAAAACATACACTTAGAGTTGCCCCTCAATAAACGTCATTCAACCTTTAATCCTGTTCACTACAGTCTTTTAGGGGCATTGATTCAGTGGGCATGAGGGCTTTTTCTTCCATCTATCTCCTTCCAATCGATGTCCTGTCACCCTGTTCCACCCAGCCTGACAAAGGGGAGGCCTCAGAGGGGAGAGGGAATAGGAGGGCATCCTGCCAGATTTATTTTATTTCTTATGAAAGGGTTTTTAAGATTGCTACTGGAATCCTGCTCCAGGTCACTTTTCTTGACCCTAAATACTTCTAGGTGACCTCCTTGGCTTGAGCAACGGAAGCCACTTCCCAGAATAACCATGCAAGCATCAAGAAGCAGTTGTGCATATCACCCGAAAAAAGTGACACTTCTCTCCCTTTGCCCTCCTCATCCTTTCCCTAGCATCCCCATTTTTGTTGTGAGCAATAACATCTGCCCAGACACCCAAGTGATGACCCTAAGCTGTGTCCCCTCATGGCCCTACCTGCACATGAAGATGGGAAGCTGGATTTTTGTACCATGCTGGAGTCACATGACATGTCCATTCCATCCTCACCTAGAGGACCACAGGAACTCATTCCTTCATCCCTTGATCCTACCCCCACCCCTCCATCAAATGCCTCACTGTAATGGCTCTGTTCATACCATTCCTTTGACTGTAAAAGGCTAGTTTATTCACTAACGGTCACAGCTGGTGTCAGAGCAACAAGAACAGGATCATATACCTGTAATTTGCTCTCTCCCCCAGTGGATAGGAACTCCTCCTCAACTATCAACTCTTAGAGGGCATTCCCAGACCACCACATGCTTCTTGGTTTCAAATACGCAGGCCAGCATATTAGTAGATGTTGGACAAATATTTGCACACAAAATGTACTCAGGAGCTCTGTCCTGAGATTGGGCCAAGCTTGCCTTCTGACATATCCCTGGGCATTTCTTAGGAAGCAAGCACAGGAAACTAAACAGTGTTTCTGATTCTTAGAAGGAAGTATCCAAAATTTAATTGAGTCCGTCCGATTCATCTGCTCAGTGTTAGCTGTAAATAAGCAGGGATGTACAATCTGTCACTTGAGACTGCCCTATTTTAAAGATTCAGAGCTGGAAAATCTGAATTTTTGTATGCCTTGGGCAAAAGCTCTGTACTATATCAAGTGAGGGGTGTACACTGCATTAGGGCAAACTCTCCCCAGGCATAGCCCAAAGATGATGTCACCCCATCCCCTTGCCTTACTGGCATATCTTGTTGAAAGCCACCATCTTCCCTACCCTCATCTGGCATCTCTTCAGCACCTTCAAAGGTACAAAGCTAAGCAACTATACTTATGGCCTGCCAATGGAATGGCAGGTTGCATTAGCTGTGTGATGGAATTAACAACATACTATCCAATTTCTGGAGAAGCTTTTGACATAATTCTTTCCAGATCTCTGCAGATTAATGTATCTGCAAAGGTGATTCTGCCACAAGAGCCAACTGCTCATTTCTTTGCCTCACATCTTCCATCCCTGCCTTTTCCCTACCTTACCTTTTACCCTCTCTGAGCTGTGACCTGAGCGAAGTGGTGTCTGCCTCATAGTGGCTTTAGTTTGACTGAACTAACATCTTACTCAGCTGTTGGCAGGAAAGTCACTAACCAAAGCAGAAGCCAATCCTACCAGAAGAGAAAGGGAAGTCACTCTGCTCCACCCAGCTTTCTCTTTTCTCACAGTGAAAATCAGAGTGAGATGTAAATTGACTCCTTTTTCAAGAGCTTCCCTTTCTACTCTAGCTCTTGCTGTTTACCCCAAAAGGAAATTCTCTTGCCTTCTGGCTTTGTCTCTTGAAGGCAGCCCATTGCCAGAAGGCTGAGCTCAGAGCCTGGAGGCAGATTAAAATACAGATATGACCTTTCAAGAGATAGCGTCTGGCTCCACCCACACTTGCCACAGCCATCTCCTGTGGAAATGGAACTTTTCCCTGGGATAAGTGAGTCTGAGCAAGTCTTGAAGTTTACCTTTCCCACATTCTGATGCTCACAGCAGGTCAATGGCCCAGTGTCAATAACAGACAGAGAGGGAAGGTCAAATGGAAGGTCCTGTACAGAGGAGTGTAAGCCCAAGCAGAAGAAGCAAGATAGCACACCTACTTTTGGGGGTCTACACATTTTTGGAGACTCCTCCATGTTGATATGTGTGGTGAGCTGCAATGACTAGAAGAGGACAGAAATAAGTAAGTTGAGGTACCACTCTTTTCCCTGAGGGATCACTGACTCTAGAGAAGCCCAGGAGTGGCTTTTAGGGTGGACTCTCAAGTGGCAACACCCACTGATACAGAAACACAAATAAACCAACAAATGTAAAAACAAAAAAATAAAAAAAGAATCCAGACTAGCTGAAACTCTGTGAGAGTAACATTTACTGTTAGAATGTGCTGGCGGAAGGGGTAGTTAGGCAGCATTCAGTGGAAGACACATTTTGTCTTCATGTGTTTTGAGTTTATTAGAAGATAGAGGTCACATGCTTTACAGAAAAGGAAGTTCAGGGTTCTAGTATAGTCTCCTCTCTGGTGCTTCAGCTTCAAAATTAGGGTTGGGGAGGGAGTTGGGGTGGTCTGCTTTGTTCCTACCCCTCACTATCTT
This sequence comes from Mastomys natalensis, assembly GCA_021653895.1. Taxonomy (NCBI): domain Eukaryota; kingdom Metazoa; phylum Chordata; class Mammalia; order Rodentia; family Muridae; genus Mastomys; species Mastomys natalensis. Next base: position 2,079,463 of record JAJTUV010000007.1, read on the forward strand.
TTTTCTGTTGCAAGAAGGAATGCTTTTAACTCTTGAAAAGTTTCCTGTGACAGATAAGGTTGGAGACCTTGGTCATGAAGGCCCCAGTTGGCTCTTTAGAGTTTCTTGTCTCTCGTACTCTGATCTCTGAGCTCTGGTCAGAATTTCAAAATACCAGACATGACTCAGTCAAAACCAAATGCATCAACCAACCAAAGAAATCCTCTTTCTTGTAAAATATCATCAACTCTTCTTCTGCAAAATACCATAGCTTCTAGAGAGAAAAGAGGAGCTGATGGGACGACTGGCTCTGAAAGTGGGGCTCCAGATGTTCTCTCTTCTTTCTTTCTTTTTCCTTTTTTCTTCCCTACTTTCTTACTGAACATCAAGTCAGGAAGCAGCTTGCTACACACTGTGTGGCCCAGCTGAAGAAATTCTAAACATTGCTTCAAGGGTCTAACTCACAACTCAACTTAAACCATCAATAGACAACTCCCATTAATGAGCAAAAGAGGAAGTGTGTGTTAATGAGCCGAAGTGTGAGAACTGGTATGAATAAGCCACCGGAATCCAGCAAATGAAATAATTACTCAGCCTACCATTGTTACGATGCAATAAATTTAATGTAATTCCTAAACACGAACCCAGTTTTCTCTTTCTTTCTTCCTTTCTTCCTTCCTTCCTTCCTTTTTTGAAGTCCTTTGTACATTTGCAGAATAATACTTTAATTAGCATAGCATTTAAATTAGGGAATGGAGTCTTAATTAGTGGAAGAAATAGACTTTTGTTGGAGTGGTAACTAAAACAAATAAATCTACTTCCTCTTTCAGGAGCCGTTTGCTTATGGTGCATTTAATAGCCTAGTGTACCATAAACAATTTGAGGGAGAGATAAGTAATTAAATTAGAAGACATACTGGCCAGCACCCAGATCCATGTAACTACTCCTTTTCTGTCTCTCTCTAGAGCACTTTCCTTTACCCCTAATACTGTGGGTCTCTGCACTTGAAGAACAGATACACACTCTTCTAGGCACTTGGTTCTACAGAAAAGTCATGGTTCAAAACAGTAGCTCAGGTTACCTGACTTTTATTTTCCCAGTCACCTATACTTGGGTCCTCAAGACTCATTGACTGGGTTGAGGACAGAGATAAGCACATCTGGTTTAAATAGTAGCTTGTTACCAGATACCTCATTTCTTGCTCTTCTCCAAGACCGCTTTCCAGGGTGGCTGTACTCCCCCCCCCCCATTTGGTACTTGGGGCTGAAGAGGATCCTGGGAAGCATTGGCCAGGGGAGTATCACAGTAGCAGGACAAAGCAAGGTCATCTAAACAGGAGTGACCCAGGGAGCTGCCCACTGTCCCATCTCAGATGAAGACATAGGTTGAAGAGATGAAGGGGCTGTTTGTAGACTGGCCCTAGAGGCAGCTGGCCTCAGTTCAGATCTCCAGTTCTCACCTGAATTCTTTTTGCTATACTGTACCCAAATTTTGCAAACACTTAGACAATATAATTTCTGAGATAATTCCAAGGAAGGGATAGGATTGGCTTAAACTTGAAGAAGTCAGTATGGCTATGTCGGGGGCATGAAAGAACTAGCATATTGCCAGTCAATGGACCAGTCTCAACACGAAGGCCAGATGTCACATGCATGGCAATAAAGGGGTCAGGGTTTGGCCACTTCACAAAGAGACCCTTAGACTGAGAAGAACACAGATACAAGCTGTGTGTCAGATGACCTGACTTACATACATAAATGCAAGTCATGGGCCCCTTGCCTGCTTGTCTAGCTGACCTGTCAATGTACTGAAGGAATGGCAGCTGCCATAGGGTTCTCTAGAAGGTTCAGACCAACCTCACCAGACATTTGAACTTAGGAAGCTAGTCCACCCAACTGAGTCATGTGTAAATTGATTAATTTTTTCACCCAATGTTTATATTTTTTCTGTAAATATTTATACACACCTTGCTATATCCCACACATTTCCCAGGTAGAAGAAACACAAGGTAGACAACATAGATAAAACCCCCATTCACATGACTCAAACATCTAATGAAGGAGTTAGATTATAACAGCATCCCACATGACTATGTGTGAATAAATGGAAGATGGGGTTGGGGGTTATTCAGAAGTTCTGCAAAACTGTATCTATCTCAGGGAACAATTTTTCAAAGACACAAATTTCTCATAGAGATGGTAGTTCAAAGTATTTCATGTGTGTATATGTTTGCATATGCTTGACTCAGGGAGGGTACCATTAGGAGGTGTGGTCTTGTTGGAGTAGGTGTATCACTAAGGGTGTGAGCTTTAATACCTTTGTCCTAGCTGCCTGGAAGACAGTCCTCCACTAACAGCCTTCAGATGAAGATGTAGAACTCTCAGCTCTGCCTGTACCATGCCTGCCTAGTTGCTGCCATGCTCCCACCTTGATGATAATGAACTGAACTGAACCTCTGAACCTGTAAGCCAGCCCTAATTAAATGTTGTCCTTTATAAGACTTGTCTTGGTCATGGTGCCTGCTCACAGCAGTAAAATTCTATCTAAGACAATGTACAAAGAGACCTAGGCAACAACCAGTTCTGTAAGACTGAGGTGGTAAGACTGCAGTGAATGAGAGGAGTATGCATGGGACAAACCACAGAGAGACATCTGTCTCTCGTTTCTAGTCTTGAGTGTTAAGGAAAGTGGGTGTTCTCTTACAGTACAACTGTCATCTGCCTGGTATCATGGCTAACTCCTAGCAAACACTCAATACAATTATGTCTATAATTACATCAATCATGTTTACAACTATAATTATTTTAATATTATAATTAAGACTAAAAGGAGAGAAGTTTGTTAGATACACAGATGGACACACAGACATTCCAGTGGAGAATCACTCATAACAACTTCACCCACTCTGTTCCATTATCCCCCGTTGAGGACATGAGGAAAGTGTAATGCAATAAAACACTTGAGGAAGGGACTGATTTCAGTCTAGCTCCTCCTCTTTGAGTGTGACAGGACAAAGGTTCACAATACAGGAGAGCTCTCACAATGTTTAGGTGATTACTGTATAGTAACAAGGTGATAGGAAGATAATAAAGTAAGGCAAGTGTCTTTCTCAATGGAATTATAATCAAACCCAAAAGGGCCCAAAGGATTACTGGTTTCAGTGCAGAATGTTGAATGAGCTCAGTCTAAAGGAAGCAAAAATAATGGCTTCTAGAAGGAATATAATGAAGCATTTGATGTTCTCTGCTTTGCTTTGGGGTCATTTCAGTGGATTACCATACTTCAAAATGTGTGCCTTGCTTCATCTCTGCTTGATAAAACCATCTTAATTAAGTCATCATATACTATTAACTTTTCCCCAAAACCATGAGATTCAACACACCATACATATGAATTGCCTTTGCTATTTAAAACAGAAGATAGGAAATTTTGCATTTTACTGAGGATTTACTATGTTCTAGGCTGAGAACCCAGTGTTCATGTAACAGATGAGGAAAACAGAGGGACAAGTGTATGTCCTTAGTGACTGGCAGAAGTAAGAAACCTTAGAGCACTGACCTTATCACACAGCTCTCAAACACTCTGTGCTCTTACTGTAGTGATCTGGAGAATATTATGGGTAACAACTGACCATGTGGATCTTCTCAGCTCTTCTATGACTGATTTCCTGTAAGATGGATGCCAAAATCCCTACTCTGAATGAAAAAAAATCTTACAATTCACTCAAGGCTTTTGATAAAAATAAAATTTCCATGTATGGAACTTAACAACATCTTAAATTTACCTCAAGAGAGACATGACCATGAAGGCCTCCCCACAGCTGACAGAGCATCAGAGAGAACACACAATTGTATAGGTACCTTTGTGTGTCTTCTACAGCTTCTTGTTGTGTGGGCTTCTTACCTACAGCATGGATACTCTATCCTCTTAGAGCTCAGCTTTCCTCATATCTACTTTTCAAGGTTTCTCTCAGAATGAAAACCAAAATTATCTAACTCTGTAGTGCAGCCCTGAATGAAACATGTCTTAATGGTAGTGATTATTGTTGTCACTATCATTTATTAACATACCCTTTAGCTTACAAAGTTGGAGTAACTTTTGCTGAGATCTGACCCTGAAAGGTCAATAAATGTTCCCAAACCACCCACATTCTTCATTTGGGCACTCTTCTAACCTAGTACTCTTCATTCTGCCTTCCATGTTAAGCTCTGTGGAAGATTTCTGGTCCTTCTGGCAGATTTAGGATTTTCACATTTTATGATTTATAGCAAAAACATTTGGCCATCGACTCAACCTGAAAGTCAGATGAAAGTCTGAAGAAAAATGGGCCTCCAAAGTGAGCTGGAGACCACTGACATAGAAAAGGGTTTGGATCCAGCCAACCAAGGTAAGAGGACCAAAAGGAGAGAACCATGGTTTTAGTTGATCCATGTAAGACTCTCTTGGAACCATAATGCCATAGAAATGACCCAACAGTCTAAACTTTTAAAACATAGTTACATAGAGACTCAACCCAAGAGTTCAGAGCAGTTTGGCAAAGAGCTGGGACCAAAATGAGGAGACTGAACAAAAGGCATGCACAACCCCAAAATTCCTGGTGAATCAGTCAATGGAAGACAAAGCTTTTCCAACTGCAGGCTCCCTCAATTCCACTCTGGCCAGGCAACTATAGAGAGCAATAAAACTTTAATGGTTCCCAGTGGGTCGATTCGGCAAGAAGGAAAGTGCTATAAATCTCGTCCAATGCTTATGTGCAGCTTAAAAACAAACGGCTCAATCACACTTAGCAGAGCCAGCCAATTTCCCCAGCATGAGGATGTAGTTGGGCAAGATTTAGCCACCTTCATGACTCAATAGAAGAGGTTTGGGGAAGAGGAGGGGAAAGAAAGGTCAGTTATGTGATGAAAGTCAACAATTCTGCAATGGATGGCTTTCTGGGAAAACTGGGCATACACACAATGACCCTGCTTAACAGCAGGGACAGACAGCCAAGAAAAATGATCCCAAGCAGTCCAGTCAGATGTACCCTTGGAGACACATTTGTGGCTGTGAGATGACCTCCTGGTGCTGCTTCTACAAGCCCACAGGGAGCGCTGTCTGTAGCTTCATGTGTCCTATTACTATGGCCATTTGTCCAGTATGCCCAGAGCTCCTGAAAAGCCTGGTTTTCATTGGTAGTTATTCTTCAAGACTTCTAAGGACACTCGAACTGGAAATACCAGGAAGCAGATCCTCTACCAAGGCAGCCACACTGTGATTGCTCATTCCTCTGAGCTCAAAATACCCTACAAATGGCCACAGAGGATACATACAGACAGACAGAGAGGCAGGCAGGCAGGCAGACAGACAGAGTGGCAAGGAGACAGAGAAAAGATGGGTGGGTAGAGAGAAGGTAGAGGAGGATCTGCCATGTTAAAGTTCTTCTACATGCATAACACCATTAATACTTTAAACAATTTGAGCATTATATAATTTCTTAATAGATTAGGAAAATAAAATACAAAGAGATTCAGTAATTTGTATAGTGTCATTCAAAAAGAAAAAAGAGGGGAATAGAACTAAGGTCATTGTATGTCACTTTTATTCTCAAGCATCAGTATGACACAACGCTATGCCTTGATCATTAACAAGTATTGATTGCTTTTTTACAGCATATAGAAATAAGAATATGGGAGTGTATGAGTAAATATGCAAAAAAATCAACCATCTCTATTCCCTTTGTACCTACCTACTGGGGAACTTTAGGTGGCCCTACATAGAAAGCAAATCTCTTAATGATTAATAAGGCAAAATACATCATCTGAAGGGACTAGAAGGAGGGGACATTCATGGTACCTGAACTAAGCAGATAACACTTGGGTTGTGCATTTGCTTCTGAGTTTGTGCTAGCTAAGGCAAATGGAAAGGACACTGGCTTATGTCACTTGCTCTCTAAAAACAGAAAGCATACAAATTCATCAGTGAAGACAGCATTTTGCTTGGAACCAAACTTAAGCAGAAATTTACTGTGAGATCGTGTGGAGCTGCAATCGCTGGGATTTATAAAAAGGACTTTGAGTGACAGAGTGGAAAAGTACCTTCAGTGCAATTTTTACAAAAGATACAGAGATGCTGTTCAATTGCCAGGTCTCATATTGATCCATGTAAAGGTACAGGCATTCCATTAAATCTTGATGCAGGGAGGGCATTTCTTCAAGGAAGAGGATGCCTTCTACCCATCATTAGTATGGCATGTTCTCTGAAATATTTTCTAACAGCGATGATAGATTCGAGTTTTTCCAGCCCCGTGCTGTCACCTACTGCTTCTGTTGTCAAGAGCAAGCTCCAGTGAAACGGATGGAGGAGGCTTGCTGACAGGGACCTGAGCCTAGGAATGACAGACTCCTAACAGATGACAAGAGCTAGCAGAAAAATCAGACATCCTTCACAGCAAGTGAGGCCCTCTGCTGACATGTTCAAGCTTAGGTTCTTATCTTTACCCTAGATGGGGTCTCTGTGCTGTCCTCTGTGGCAAATGTGGCCCCATCAGAAACCAGATTGTTCATTATATCTACACAAGTCCACTTCATATATATGTGTGTGTTTGTATGTGTGTGTGTGTGTGTAAATATGTATGAATACACGCACATAAACACATTTGTATGTGTGCATGTAATTTTCAAACCAAGTTTTTGTGGGTTTAAATTGCTTTGTTATCCCATTATAAAAACCACAGAGGCTTTCAGGCTGTGAGCACATCCTCAAATCCTTCTCTAATACTTTTCAAGCATACTTCTTCAACCTTACTCTAATAACACGCAATGCAAATGTCAGGCAGTTATTTCTTATCTCCTTGCAGTGGTCTTTTGGTTTGCCAAACCTACATTTCTATAGCCTACTTCCCCATGTAGAGAGAGTTCGTCTATTCTGCAAGATTTCTTCATGCAAAAGGTCAGATCACTACCAAAGGACAACCTCAATTTGGCAGCAAAGAAAGTCACACCTGCTGAGTTCAGAAGCAAATATTGAATGCCCAAGAAGGGTGTCTACTAGGAACTCCACTTGGTGGGAGGAACCTCTTCTTCAGCTGGAACATTGGTATTTAATTGTTTATGTTTTTTTTTTTTTACTTCTTTTTGACACTTATAATAAATTAAAATGGGATTTTCATAAATAGCTCTTCAAGGTAGGAAAAAATTAGGGAAGAATATATAATGTAAAGAAGAAAACAAACAAGAAAACAAGGAAGCTTTTTTTATTTCAACATATGACTTTTTTTCAAGAGGAAGTACATCAAACCTGCCATTTCTAGAGAGGATGAAGGCAGTTCTTTGGGCATAGGAGTAAAATGGGATAACACAGCTTGCCTTCGTTAGCCATATGACCTAGGACAAATTATATAACCTCTTTTAAGCTTCAGTGAACTTAACAAGTAAGAAGGTAGTAAGCTGACATGATTCATAAAAGACTGTGTCTACAGTAAGCTCTTAATAAATGCATGTAGTTGTCTCTTGTCACCACTAACATTGCCTTTTCTGCCTTCTCTCTCCCAGTGCATTTGCAAACAAATCTTCCTGCTATGGCACATGGTATACTGAGTCAAAAAAGACTGAGTCCTGTGAACTGTTTTATTTTATTTTCGTTTTTATTTGTGGAAGTTCTGAGGATTTAGATTATGGCTTATACACACTAGACAAAAGTGTTCCTACTGAGCCATTCTCCCCAGTTCTGAACAACACAAATATATATCCTGTCTCTTAACTCTCCTCCTCTATATGATTAAAGCATTGGGCAGTTGACACAAATGTCCATTAGGTCCAAATTTAATTTCACAGAAACTAGTGAAAATAAAACAACATGATGAGACAGACAGACCTCATTAGATTTGTTGCCTCAAAAGTCCTTTCCACATTTTTCTTTAATCCAGTTTCCAAGCTTCAACCAGACTGGAGATATGTGTTTGTGTTTGTGTGTGTGTGTGTGTATGTAAAACATGTACATATACACATATATTTGTGTGTATATAGCTAATACACACACATATATATATGTATATCTACATATACATACACATATATATGTATATCTACATATACATACACATATATATGTATATCTACATATACATATAAATCACATATATGTGTGTGTATATATATGTTGTTGAATGTTAAAATGCTTTTGTGTATTTATCTCCTGATGGTGTGTAGGGTCACACTTCATTGTACTCCTCCAGGTGGACAAAACTTGCTGAGAATTCAGAATGGAAGAGCTGGTTGAGAATAAAGTCAGAATGCCACCCAGCATCTGTGAGAACTTCAAAAATCCCACTTGGGAGAGTTCTTTCTCTCAACTATTTTTAGACCTCTTCATTAGGCCACATGGGCTCCCTCCCTCTCCTGACTTCTTCAGCTTTCCTGACCCACTCATTTCAAATGTGCAGCAGGGGGGAAATGCTATCTTCTAACTTTAGGCTCAAATGAGGAAGTGATTGATGCAAATTTGTTGGAAGTTCAAGTTGGGTATGACTTCAATTGCTACAGGTAATCCCTGGGGCATCTCCACTAATTTGAATCCTTCACAAGAGATCATTTATTCGGCCTTCTCAATCATTTACAAGTAAAGCAACCCTTTGAAGGTGACCTTTGCCCCTTCTGCTAAATTATTGGGCAATAAGAGGCATGACAATATTTTGCATTCCTACGGTGAATTACACTCTTCTAAGAGCTTTCACGGAAATGATTTCATTTCTCTCTAAAAACAAGCCTCACAGCTCTGTGGTGGTGGTGGTGGTTGCATAATAATCAGAATGTTCTTAATCCCACTGAACTGTACATCAAAACATGATTAAAGTGGTCGATTTTACATTACATGTATTTTCTATGATAAAAATTTTAATTTAAATAGGACAGTGCATAGCTGGACAATATTAGAAAGTGGCATGTTTAAGTCTAGCCAGTGCAGCTAGAATGGCCTCCAGTTCTCAGTTCTGTGATGTTTCCATCCATGACACAGCCTCTGAGCTCCACTCCAGCCATCTTCACTCGCTTTAGACCACTATCTTAGTAGGTTTAGTTTTCCTTTTTGTCTTGTTTTTGTTGTCGTTGTTGTTTTGTTTTTCTGTTGCTGTGAGAAAATACCCTGAGAAAAATAACTTAAGGATAAAAGATTTTACTTTTGCTCATGGTTCCAGGTTCCATTCCATCATAGTAAGGATGCCACATTGACAAGCGCTTGAGGGAACTAGTCACATTGCAGTCACATTCATGAGCAAAGAGAAATGGATTCATGCATGATGCCTAGAACTCAACGGCCTTTCTCCTTTCCTTAGCCCAGAGTCCAGAGGATGAAATGGTGTCACCCACATTCACAATAGATCATCTTCTCACCTCAATTGACCCACCTAAGAAAATTCCTCATAGGCATGCTTACAAGCTAATCTATCTCAGACAATTCTTTATTGTGATTCCCCTTTGCAGGTGATTCTATATTGTGACAAGTTGCCAAGGAGTATAGTTGTGATAATTAAATGGTTTAATTGTCAATTGACTCAATCTCAAATCACAAGAGAAGGGAATCTTCATGAAGGACTGTTTAGATCAGGTTAAAGCCTGTTAGCCTGTCTTTGAAGGGTAATCTTATGTTAAATGGAGTGGGGAGATCTGCCCACTATAGGTGGCACTACTCCCTAGGCAGGGGAACTTGAATTATTTTAGAGCTGAACACAGGCATGCATCCATTCTCTCTCTGCTCTTGACTGTGAATGTGACTAGCTGCCTTTTCCTCCTCAGGTGTTTTGGTCAGGGTTTTTTGGTTTTTTGTTTTGTCTTGGTTTGTTTGTTTGTTTTGGGGGGGTTGTTTTTGTTTTGTTTTTGTTTGTTTGTTTGTTTGTTTTTTAATCACAGCAACAGTAAATAAAACTGGGATGGCCACCTATCATAGGAGATTCTCAGAAAGGATATTCATTTTAAACTCTAAAAATGCCACACCCTCAGAAAGCAATGATCTCGCTCATTGGCCATTGATTCCTTCCCTTCCAGCACAACCTAGTTTCATGTCTACAAATTTTAGAAATCAGAACAATCATTACCAAGAAATCCATGTTGCTTTGATAAGTAACACCTAATTACCCATTCTGACCATCTCCAGAGTCTCACATGGAAGTGAAATCGGAAAATAAATAAATACCAAAAGCCTGGAAGTCAGAGCCCAACTTAGTTTAAATATCAGTCCCACAGTGAAGTCTGTAGGTAGAGCAAGCATGGCGTGGGAGGAAAATGAAATAATTGATGTGAATGTACACGTAGTTCCCAGGAACTAAGAATCAAATATGTCATTCTCCATGCTATAGAAATGAATACAAAATGAATAATTTAGAGGGAAGGAAAATCTATATATGTTTTCTGTAAAAATAATTAAGCTTTATATAATATTTTATGATTTGCAAAATCATATCTTGTAAAAATGTATTTTTACAAGAGAACTAAAACATAAACTGCAATTATTATATTTATTCCCCTACTATAAGTGGGTAACAAAAGGACTGAGATTTTGCATTTTTCTCTAGGATACCAGGTGGAAGAGGGTAGAGGTGGATCCCATACCAGATCTACTTTTAAATGCTGTGCTGTCTTTATTATTGTTAACATACTTTATGCAAGTTTCCAGTTGGCTATTGATGGGCTCAGATTTAATAAGATTAAGAACTGAAACATTTATTCTAAATAACAACGAGTACAGTTTTTAAAAATGATAAGATGTGGGGAGGAGACGTGTGAGGGGGGAGGGGACACATAAACAAATGGCACTTGAGGATATACAGTTTCCCTGAATCCAATTCTCCCATTCATTATCTCTTCACAACCAACTCCAGACTAAAAATAGACCACTTTCAGACATCTTTCAAGGCTGAAGTGGAGTGGGGGAGACTGTTGAGCGGGAAAATTTCAAAGGCCACATCTGGGAAGTTCAGCGAAGCTGGAGACAATGCTATCTGTTCGGTAACAGAGTATGTGCTGACTGTCGATCTCTAAAATCAATTGGGCCATGAGCAAGTCAGATGTGCAGACTCCAGAAAGATATAAAAGGATTCTTGAAGTCCCCGTAAGGACTTCATCACCTTACAGCTACTGTAGGGAAGGCTGGCAACTGCACTGTGCAGACAGATGATCCCTCTCCATAATCACACAGCTTCTCAGCTAGAAACTCATGTCTTGAAAGGACAAAGAGATATTTTCCACTTGCTATAAAAACATGGACCCTTCCATAGATGAAAACTCTGAATCTCTGGGTTCTGAGAAGGCAATGAGGATGCCAAGAGAGATATTTCCAAAACCAGAGATTAGTAGAGTTTATGGTCATCCCAACTCAGGCAGTCCTCCCATGGTGCCCCACTGAACATGCTCAGTGGAGTAGTCTATGTCTCTTGCCTGGCAAGCACCTGCACAACTTCCAAACACAGAAGCTCCTTCCTGGAGCCAGAATCCTGGACCAAACCAGCTGCTGCAAAGATGAATTATCCGCAGGTGCTATTCTCTCCTCTCTGTCCCACCAAGGAGAACTAGTGACTTCATCAGGAACTGCCAGTGTAGTGTACCTGTGCATTCCTGTGACCATGGTGATTCTCAGCTTGCTGTTTCTACTGCCGCATTCAAAGCTCTATTAGGATAGTAGGTAACTCTCTCTCTCCTCTCTCTCTCTCTCTCTCTCTCTCTCTCTCTGTCTCTCTCTCCCTCTCCCTCTCCCTCTCCCTCTCCCTCCCTCCTCTCTCTCTCTCTCTCTCTCTGTGTGTGTGTGTGTGTCTGTTTGCATTTGTTAAAAAGCTTAGAAATCAGACTCCCCAGGTACAAAATTGGGTCTCTGCCACTTAACATGTGACCTGGGTAATGTCTATGTCCCAGGAGGAGTGTTTTCATCCTCTGTGCAATAGATGTACCAAACTGTAAGTTACTTAGCAGATCTGAGACAGTATAATAAATACACTGACGGAATATAATAAAGACTTCATAAAATGGGTGCATTATAATATCTGAAATTAAACAATGCTACATAGCTATAGTGATAATTGCATGCTGCTGGCACAAAAACAGGCATTTAATGTGTGTGTGTGTGTGTGTGTGTGTGTGTGTGTGTGTGTGTGTAGAAAATAAAAGAAGTGTGAAAAAAAGAATCTAAAGTAGGAGGAGGGGGTAGACAAAAGAGGGTAGTAGAAAAGATGTGTTTTGAAAGAGGACCAGAGGACTGTTTGGGATGGGGCAGAGGTCCAGTTATAGAGGGCCAGGGAATGATGAATAAGATCAATATGTTTCATATATATGTATATATACATACATACATACATATATATGAAAATATCACAGTGAACTCATTATTTGTATGATGACCAAAACTCAACTTTGAAAAATGTAATGTGTTGTTTTTATTGTGTCATTCACCATTGTCTGCTGTTTCCAGTATAATACTAGGCATACAGCACACCACTTTATTGGTGCTCATGAATGAAATCATATCCAAGACCAATACAATCCTACATATACTCCTAACATGAGTTGGCATATGCTGACTTATCTGCTTAATTTAAAACACTTTAAGTTAGATTTATTAAATATCACTGAAGGAAGGAACTAGAGGCATGGGAAAGAATCACTATATGCAGTGGCTAAATTGACAAAAGGAGCTAAGAGTAGGCCCATGCAGGTAGTAACCCTCTTATCAAACTTCCCTTTCATGTATACTATTTTAAAGTCATCTGCATATGCAATGTCACCACACCAATTATGTCTCAAAACATGATTAAAGTCACCAAGTTGAAAGAGAAAAAAAAATACATTTGTTATTTAATTTATAATAGTTGATCTATAAAATGTGCTGATAACCTTTTCTTCCATGATCATCATTCCATAATTCTATACTCCACACTAATGACCTGATGGTGGGCATCTTCCAACTCAACACATGTTCATCTATCAAGGTCGTCTCCTGCCCAAGCACTCCTGCCATTTGATGTTCAGTGACTACCCAGAACAGTGCTTACACAGCCTGTCAATCGCCATAAACTAGGTAGTTATAAACAACAGATATTTGTTCTCTCGTAGGAGGCTAGAAGTCCAAAATCTAGACAGTGACAGAGACAGTTTCTTCTAAAAGCTGTAGGGGAGAATCAGCTTTGTGTGTCTGAAGTAGTTCCTTCCAGTAGACTCACCATTCCAATCTCCACCCTCTCCTCACATGGCATTTCTTGTTCATCGGTTGTCTTCAAATCTTCCTTGATGTGAGTTTTAATTCATCTCCTTTTACAAGAACTAGTGTCACTGCATGAGTCCATGCTCTTCTCTTTTACCGTCATCTTAACCTGATTACCTCTACATAGAAATTACTTCCAACCATGTTTGCTGGTCTGAGAAGACAGACCTGAGCAGATCTTTGCAAAGGGCACAGAGCATCCTACAATAGTACCGTTTAGGACTGGAGAAACAAAAGCTAACACTCACATAACACCTCATGATTTCAATTCACCTTTCAATCTTTCATTACTCATGTAATCCTAACCACAATCAAGTACCAGTGTTCCCCTTCACCTTAAAAACTAGGGATAAAGTAACTTCCCCAGGCCACCTAGGTGTCTCAGGTTTTTTTTTTTTTTAAAGACATTTTATTATTTTCAAGTATGAGCACATGCATGTGTGTGTACATGCAAGTGTGTGCCAGCACATACATTTGTGCATGTACATGTGTACACGTGCAGGTAAATATGCATGTTAGTACAAGTTCCCAGGAGTAAAAACAAAAATGAATGTCGGCTGGGTTTATATGTGTTAGATACCTGAAATGGTGCTAGGAAACAAACTCAAGTTTTCTGTATGAGAAGTACATTCTTGTGTTCCTAACTGCCAAGCCATCTCTCCAACCCCAATACAGCTATCTCTTTACCACAGGGCTATACTGTCTCATATAGGTCATAGATGAGACTAGGCTGATTAAGCAATGCTTAGTAGAGAAGCACAAACCAGAACGGGAGTTCAGAGGAGGCTGAGACTGCTCTGGTTATGGTTATTTTAATTGAGGTGTTATCTCACCCATTCTTAGGTGAGAAGTGCTGAGTGCCAGAAGCAGTACTGATGGCAGAGGGAGTGGGGTGGGGTGGGGTTAAAATTTTCCAAAGATACAAACAAAGCTACAGGTCAAGTTTGCCAAAGTCTGCTCTAGTGCAGAATAAGATATAAGCAGATAATAACTACATAATGTGTTATGATGTGTCATAAACACATGGAGAAGCTATAGGAATTATCACAGGAAAATGGAACTTGACATTTTACAATTTCCACATGCATATATATTTCCATACACCAATCAGAATACAATATCTTGAGAGGCTGTTCCATTTGTTTGTTTGCTTGTTTGTTCATCCCTAACAGGCTTTCACTGGCTTTCCTGCACATAGAGCAGGGCACCTAGCAGAGGCAACTATAAAGGATGCTTGCTCAACCAAGAATGTGAAGAAACATGATGCTATGACTCCTGTCCTTTAAACACTTGACTTTCCCAGCTGGTTGACAAGACCAGGAGACTCTAGGTAAGCTCATAGTTACTAAGCACTCCCTTCTCTTAGAGTTTCAGATGTTCCACAGAGTTCTGGAGACACACCTGTTTCCTCAGAGAGTGTGGAGCGAATTTGGGGGTACATGACCCACCAGGAAGACAGTGTCTGACAGTTACAAGCTTAGGATCTCAGTTCTACTTTCAGAGCCTAGGAGTCTTCCCCCTGGTTTGCTCCACTACTACTTGTATATGTGTTTTCTCTCTGTCATAATCTGCTTTTCAACCTTCCTTCCTACACCATATGAAACATAGAAGACTGAAAGCTGCTGGTCTTCACACAGATGGACTCACCTCTGTTTCTAGCCTCTAGCCTCACCTGAGTATGTCTCTGCAGTCTGGTCCAGTGCCTATGGAATCTCCACTTACTTCCAACAGCATTGCTGCAGGCCTTTAGTAGAGACAACAGGATCTGTCTTGAACCTATATCCAATGCTTCAGCTCATGTCAACTTCTATAGAAATAGCAGATCTACTTTCTTGCTCCCAACCAAGGATATTCTTTCTCTTAAAAGTCCTCTAACTTTCCACTTAAAGGAGTTTTACACCACAGAGAAAACCCTGTACAAAATGAAGACTAATCAGTGTGTCCCATGCAAGGGAGAGAAATATATGGCTCTGCTGACCAGGAACTAGAAAGGAAATTATTTCTTCCTTTTCTATTCTCCCTGCATTTCATTTCTGTTGCTCCATTTGTTTAGAGCTTACTTTGCTTCCACAAATATAATAGGTCCATTGGGATGGACGGTGTCTAATTGTGTGCTGTTTGCAAAGTCTGGAACATTACAGTTCTCAATGAACACATTATTATTATGATTATTGTTATGATCTATCATAACAATAATTGCAATTCAGTGTACATTTCTATACACTTCAGGCTACATGGGATTTAGAATATGCTCATGGTCCCTGGATATCCCTAAATGCCC
>JAJTUV010000008.1:600000-835000 GCA_021653895.1 Mastomys natalensis
TTGCATTTTAATTCTTCTTCCAATGCTGTATGCTGGTTTGGCTGTTTACAATGGTAGATAGGGTTTTCTGCAGGGCCTGGAGGGTCGCTTTGTTAGCCTTAGTTAGCCTGAAACTCACTAAGTAGACTAAGTGGCCTCAAACTCACAAAAGTCCTCCTTCCTCTGCCTCCCAAGTGTAGGGATTAAAGGTGTGCACCAACACCCAGAAAGTTAGCTATGTTAAGTGGAAACAAGGTTTAAAATAGGAATGTCAACCAGAAGGAACTTTTTCAAAGTTTTTTCTTCTTTAACTAGAAAGATTGAAAGTGCATCATATGGGGTGAGGTATACACCACACAAAATGAAACCTCTCATGTCAGTTGTGTGAGAACTGAGTCGCGGTCCCCCCAAATTCACATTTAAAAGGGACCTCATCTGGAAATAGGGTCATTGCAGAAATAATTTGTAACATGGTTAGGGTTAGAAAGTTGAGATCTTGTGGAGTAGAGCAGGCTTGTCACCCAATATGTCTGGTGTCTTCTTACAGAAAGGGTGGAAAGAAATCCCTACACACAGAACATGCGAACACAGAGGCAAAGACTAGCAGGTTGTGTCAATCAGCTCTAAAGCACCCAAGCCTTTCTGAACATCCAGGAGCTGGGAGAGGCACAGAGCACAGAATGAACTAATACAGTGACTGCCTAGTGTTGAGACCCTTTAGACACTGATAACTGTTCGTGGTCCCAGTCCCTCATCCCTCATGGATCACAGAGATTTAGGTCACTTACTGGAGTCACTGGAATGAATGACCTATGGGAATGTCTGTGTCAGGAACGGTTAGGTCTCGCCAGGTTTTTCAGGACAGAAAATTAGTTGAACTGAAAAAAACATAACCACTACAGTGAAGGCTGGAGATGGTTGGTTACTCAATTTATTCCTTATGAAGTTACAAGACAGGTTGTTGTTGTTTTGTTTGTTTGTTTGTTTGTTGCCTATTAGTCACTTATACCTTCCCAGTTGCTGCTGAGACTGGAGACCAACGGTGTGAGAAGCAGAGGGAGAAAGCCGTTGAGGGTGCGGCTCAGATGGGATTTCTATTCCAACCCCGGCTCCCCAACTTCATTTTAAAAGGAGCCTTTCAACCATTTTGCAAGAATCCCCTTCTGATGGAGGTTTGAAAACTCCAGGGCATGTCAGTATGGGCTTCATTCTAGAAGCAGAATATTCATTTTTTTTTTTTTAACAGTTTCAAGGTGAACTATGGAGCTTCAGAGTGATTTCATAATTACTTGCCAGGCAGGACTGCATTTCCAGGTAGCATCACTGAAGACTTGATTTCAAACTTGATGTGGGGCCAAGGCTATGGCAGCTGGCAGAGCCTAGCATGCATGAAGCTCTGGGTTTGTCCCCCAGCACCGCTTAAACCGGGTGTGGTGACATGCCTATAGTTCCAGTACTCTCATCCCTTAGGAGGCAGACGCAGCAGAATCAGAAGTCCAAAGCCATCTTTAAGTAACTGCATAGCAAGTTTAAGGTCAGCATGGGCTACTTGGATTTTGATGTCTGAGAAGGCCGATTGTGGGCATCAAATATTGTGGGGACATGATGAGAGGAGGCTGGGCAGGGAAACTCTTGCTGGTTCCAAGATGAGGCAATACAGAGAAAAGGGCAAGGCCTTTGGAGCCAGGACCTTACACAGCTGTGGCAAGCCTTCGGCAGCTGCAGAGCCGGGGCCTTAGACAGCTGTGACAGACCTTAGACAGCTGTGGAGCCAGTGCCTTAGACAGCTGCAGAGCCAGGGCCTTAGACTGCAGAGCCAGGGCCTTAGATAGCTGTGACAGGCCTTAGACAGCTGTGACAGGCCTTAGAAGCTGCAGAGCCAGGGCCTTAGACAGCTGTGACAGGCCTTAGACAGCTGTGACAGGCTTTAGACAACTGTGGAGCCAGGGCCTTAGATAGCTGTGGCAGGCCTTAGACAGCTTGAGTGGCAGGCCTTAGACATCTGTGGGCAGGCCTTCATAGACAGCTGTAGACAGGCCTTAGACAGGCTGAGTGTGCAAGGCTTTAGACAACTGTGGAGCCAGGGCCTAGATAGCTGTGACAGGCCTTAGACAGCTGTGCAGGCCTTAGACAGCTGTGGCAGGCCTTAGACAGCTGTGACAGGCCTTAGACAGCTGTGGCAGGCCTTAGACAGAGGGAGCAGGCCTTAGACAGCTGCAGAGCCAGGGCCTTAAACAACTGTAGCAGGCCCTACTGCCGCCACCTTACAGAGCATCTTCAGATTTTACCTGAAGCGTCTTAAAACTTGAGCAAGAATCTAAAATGGTCATTATTGACAAGGAAACAGGACTGAAGAGCACTCGCCCATTAAAACTGGGATCATCTGGACCAGGCTGGGCATTTGGTCAGTCTCCCTTTAAGGTCCAGCTTGTCCCCTAGTCACTCCTCTGAGGTCACCTCCCTCACACTCCTTCTGGTCACTCCCCTTGACCACCAACTTGGCGATCTTGCTAGTCCTTCTGCTCAGTCTCCTAGCCTCTCTTTCTTTATCATTTTCCAGACTTTTTAGTTCAAACTTTTCTTCTGTAATGGAGGTAATTATTTTTCCTTCTCCTCTTCCTCTTTCTCCGTACTTCTTTTTTGAGACAAAATTTCATGTAGCCCAGGCTGGCCTCAAACTTGCTATGAAGATGACCTCATAGTCCCAGCCCCTCCTGTCTCCTGCCTTCCTGTCTCTGGGATTACAGGTGTGAGGCACCATGCCTACCTGGTCACTTCTGTGTCCAGTAGTATGAGTGACATGCTGTGATCATTTTCTGCTTGATGTGTTGTATTTTGTTTTTGTGTTTTGTTCTGCTAAACTGCCGGATTCTTTGGGAGCTGGGAAGATATTCAGTGAGTAAAGAGCTTTCTATACAATCTTGAGGACTTGAGTTCAAATCTCCAGCACCCATGTGAAACCCAGGCATGGTGACATGTGTCTAGGATCTCAGTACTGTGGAGGCAGAGACAGAAGGACCTCCAGGATTTGCTGGCCGGAAGACCTAGCTAAATCAGTGATCTCCAGGTTCACTGAGAAACCCTGTCTAAAAACTATGGGAAAAAGAGAGAGAAAGAAGCTGATATTGACTCTAGCCCACATACGTTCCTGTACAGGCTTTTTCTCACACATGCACGCACACACATGCACACATGCACACTCATATAAAAATAAAAAATGAAATTACATGCCAGCTCCCTCAGAAAGGGGCCATGTCTTTTGAGTGAAGCTCTGTATACTGACCCCGGGATGCTGTCCACTGCATAGGGCTGGCTTGGAGACTGGAAGAGAACACAATGTCCAGTCTTCTCCTTGCTTCTGGTCCATTCTGGCACTCTCTTGGGTTTTTCGCATCTCTGCCTTTATCCTAAAAATATAAACATTCCACACACCAGGCATCAGCACAGGATTTATCACCATCCCCTGATTCATTCTCAATGTCTGGATGTCAGGATAGTCTTTCATGCACATAGCGGTGCCAAGATAAAAAGCCTTCAGCATCTTACTAGCTCTCGACATCTAACGAGTCACCACATGTGACACTTGTTTTAAAGGGTCTTCATTTTTTTTCTCCTGTGCCCAGTGCCAGATATCTGCTCTCTTGTCCCCATAACAGAAAGTCTCCTTATTGCTGTCATTATGGTCAAAATTGGTGAGTGCACCTGCTGTCAGATTTTAGTGGATCTCATGGTGTGCGGTCAGCTGTTGCTTGAATCCACTGATGTCAGCATTAGAAGATTGGGAAACTCTCCTTGGCAAACAGTTTCTTAGGGCACACACAGGCTAGTGCTTGGTTCTAGAAACAACCTAGGTATGAACTGAAATTGCGCTGCTATGTGAAAACAGATACTTAAGCCAAAATCAGGACCGATACATGTGTAGTAACCACAAAGGCTAATGAGAAATGATTATAAACCTGTCATTCTCTTGAACTGGACCAATACTGTGTTCCTAATTCTGGGGGGTGGGGAGGGCACACATCATCCAGGATGACCTCAGACTCACTACGTTGTACATACCTAACGGTTGATATTAAACTCCTAAGTGCTAAAGTTACAGGTATGTACCACCATGCCTAGCAAGTTTCTAATCCCCACCCTCCTCTCTTGTTTGTTTGGTTTGGTTGTTTGGGTTTTGAGACAGGCCCTCATATACACTAGGCTGGCCTCAAGCTTTATATATCAAGGAGGATGACCTTGAAGTACCGCCTCCCTCTCTTGGAGCTGGCATCATAGGTATGTGACACTTTTTAGTTAGTGCAGTGCTGGAGATTGATCTAAGGCCTCATGAATGCTAAGACAAGCGCTCTATCATGTGAGCTACAACCCCGCTTCCCTAATTCTTTTTAAGGATACGGTCATACACACACTGCAGCCATCCCTCACCAGTCAGTAAGCACCCTGTAGCAGAATTCCCAGAGGCCTCAACATTAGAGGTTTGTGGAGACTGGAGGAAGCCCCAAGTGTGTGAAAATCTGAGCGAATGAGTGTTGTTGACATGGGCAAAGCCATGTTCACGACCCTAGCCTCAGATCCATGGGAAAAATGGCAAACACCCTGAAGACTGTTCCTGTAGAGATTTTAGCTAAGCACGCCTCCTCAATCCACTGTATACTATAAAACCTGCCTGCTTGTCTTTCTGCATGTAATAACATTTCTCCTTGTTCAGCTCTAACACAGTAAAAGAGTTGACCTCTGTTCAGCTGTGTCCAGTAACCATGCTGAGCTCCTGAGTGGCTGCAGTGTCTTCAACAGAGAGCCCTGACAACCTGGTCCACTGTCTGTCCGTGTGCCTGTGTGCTTGTCTTTTCTACATTCTCCCAGTGGCGCCGGACAGGCAGCACTACATCATACAGGTTGAACAGTTTCCTTGACAGCAAGAAGAAGACAATAGGGCTGTCGTGTAGGAGACATGCCTAGCCCAGGGCTTAGCATGTATACATGCTCTTTCCTGACATGTCTAGCCCAGGGCTTAGCATGTACAAGTGCTCTTTCCTGACATGGCTAGCCAGGGCTTAGCATGTATAAGTGCTCTTTCCTGACATGCCTAGCCCAGAGCTTAGCATGTACAAGTGTTCTTTCCTGACATGCCTAGCCCAAGGCTTAGCATGTATAAGTGCTCTTTCCTGACATGGCTAGCCCAGGGCTTAGCATGTATAAGTGCTCTTTCCTGACATGGCTAGCCCAGAGCTTAGCATGTACAAGTGCTCTTTCCTGATATGTCTAGCCCAGGGCTTAGCATGTACAAGTGCTCTTTCCTGATATGTCTAGCCCCAGCGTAGCATGTACAAGCATGATTTCTATCATCATCGTCACCACTGAACCCTGAATAGGAGACTTAGTATCCAGGGTAGTGGACAACACACGAGGAGAAATGCCCTCCTGGAAGATATTTGTACACATGTAACAAAACAGTCAAGCTTTTATTATACCCAAATGACACATGGACTAGGGCCAATCCGCCTCAGAAAAAAAAAATTATGAAAAACCAATCTTCAGGCTTTAAAACCATTCAAAAGATCACTACAGTAGGTCATCCTTCCACAAGTCATGCTGTCCTGCTGTTGTGATATCGTGCTGTGTTACCCTTCTTCACCGTGCTATCTTGACATAGTGTATTGTCATACACAGTCCCTTTCTTATAGTCCTTTATTATGAGTCAAAGGGGATATATTTCTTAAATGTTGTATTACATTTTATCTATTTATTTCATGTGTGGGTAAGGGAATTGTATGGGGTGGGGCGCAGGTATATGCCATGTAGAGATCAGAGGACAACTTGTCAGAATCTGTTCTCTCCTACCATGTGGCTCCAGTAATTGAACTCAGGCTAGAAAGCTTGGAGGCAAGCACTTTCACCAACTAAGCCACTTTGCTGACCCGAGGAGAATTTGTTTATTTTGTTTTCTTGTGAAAACACCTCAGGAAAAACAAATATAACCACAAGAAGTATAATCCAAGTCAAGCAAACGTTAGAGCTCGGGAAGGAACAACCTTGTCCTTTGCTGTCCTGACCTGCAGAGGTCACCCCTGACAGTGGGAGTTGAGAGTGGAAACCACTAAGAGTGTACCCTCCCTCTCAGAGCATCTCATACTTTAGCCGTATCTTGCTGTGTACACAGGCAGGCACACACACAACTACATTTTGTGAATCATATACAGGCTTTTTTCTTTTTTGAAAAAAATCAAATGTGATCTGTTATCTTTTAAGAATAGTACAGGTGGTCTCTATGTGTCACGAAATATTTAAATGACTCTTATTTTAAATGGTGCTATGCCATTTTCTTCTGGACTTCTAGGTAACTGTTATTCTACGGGTCACTGAAGAACCAAGCTTCCTGGCATCTGTGCCTTTCTGTGTTTCCCCTATTACGCTGGCACTCACCTTGTAGGTATTTGAAAACCTGGTCCCCATCTAGGAGGTTCTGGGAACTCCAGGCTGGCAGAGGTAGGCAACTGAGGTAGAACTAAGAGGGTTAGGGTGAGCTCTCTTCTGCCTGAGCTCTCTGCCTCGCAACCACTACAGTCATGTGATCAGCCACTCTGGCCACCATGCCTCCCCTTCCCTGCCATGATGGATGGCATCTCCTGACAGAACTTACCCGCTTTAGATTGCCGCTGTCAGATATTTGGCTACATAATATGAAAATAACTAACTTGATCTGATGAATGGGTTGTCTGAGGCTTGGTAGGAGCTTGCAGGGACCTGCGTGCCTCTCCCCCAGTCCCAGTGCTGGGCTTGCAGCTTCACACATCAGCATCTGACTTCCACTTGGGGTGGGATTAGATGTCTTGAGATTCTTTCTTGGAAGCTGCCTGCAGTGTAAGGATTCTGACTACTGGGCTGGAGAGATGCTTCAGCTTTGAAAGCGAGTATTTCTCTTGCAGATAGATCCTCTACTACATTTTGCCTCAGCAAAATGAAACTCTAACTGAAAAACCAATACCCCACCCCCTAAAAGAAAAATCAAGAGAGTTACGCTATTAATTCCATTTCTTCTTCCTGCATTTTACACTGCCTGCTGATTAAACCACGCACTTCTGTTTATGATGTCTGTCAGTGTACAAAGACAACAAATCACAGCACTGACACATTTTCCTTCCTCGTCAGTTTTTAGCAAACTTTGTAGTGATTTTCTCTGAAATAAGATTATAAAACTATTTTTTACTATATTGACTTTTAGATCACTCACCAAAAAAAAATTCGTATATAAATTTATCTTCACCTGGATTTGTAAATAGTGAAAAGTAGCTACAGTGTTATTTCTTCAAATCAGATAAACAGTTTTCCCCAAAGTATTGAATAACTTGTCCTTACTTTCTTTACTCAAACGGCTGCAAGTCCCAAGTATAACATAGGCTTGTTCCAGATGCTAATCCTCCATTGATTTTGTTTTCTCCCCACTCTGTCCATCTCAGTATAGTATACTATACTATAACAGCCGAGTTTTTTAAATTACCATGAGTTTTTTATAACATAAAGTAGATTATTCTGTCCATTCCAGAATTTGAAATGAGTAAACTGTATGTCTTACCAAAATAACTGCATGTACATGTGTACATTAGCATTTAATATCTGTATACAACCGGTATGCACTTACATGACTTTGTTACCGGTATGTGTCGAGGGATCCATCTCCTGGTAGTGACGTAAGGACTGACTCCAACAGGAAAACGGCAGCATCTAAACGGATAGGAAATCTTAAAGGTCATCTGATAAGTATGTTTTCTGATTTCACATAAAATCAGTTTTAAATTTCTCAACCTAGGGCCTTCAAAATCTACCTCCTTGCTTCTTTAGACCCAGCAGCCACACAAAGGTGATGAAATCTCCTGTGAGAACCCTGTTGAGGAAAGGAAAGCAAGCCGAGCGCACATGCCAGGGACCTATCATCTGGGTCATAAACCTGTTGGATAACAGTAAGTCATGCTTGCTAACATATCTTCAGCTTGAGGGCTGGGGAGATGGCTTAATGTTTAAAGTCCTTGCCAGACGAGTGTGCCGTGTTGGGTTCAGATCCCCAGTACTTGTAAATGCCATAGTTCAGCACTAGAAGGTGGAGACAGGATCCCCAAAACAAGCTGGCCATTGAGATTAGCTGCCTCTGACAGCTCCAGGCTTGATGGACACACACAGGCTCAGTGAATAGGTGAGAGTGAGAGAGAATGACTCCCAGCGCCAGCTATGGGCCTCCACACTCATTTCCCACACGAACAAAGGCATTTGCACACACATACATATGTGCTGCATACGTGCAAAATCAGGCATGCACACACATCACATACACAGCATACACGCATGAAAAAGGAAAAGGGAGGAAAAATTTATTGTTTTAAATATTTTGTTCTCTGCGTTGGTCATTCAGAGGCTGACATGCTCACACATAGAACCGCTGGTTTTACACAAGATCCATTTCTCCCTCATGTGCAGGAAACAGATTGTTCCTAGCTTTTATGAAGACCTGCCGTTTATACAGTCTGCTTGTGTTTTTTAGGCTTTGATGTGTGTGATGGTTTGTATATGCTCAGCCCAGAGAGTGGCACAATTAGAAGGTGTGCCCTGTTGGAGTAGGTGTGTCTGTGTGGGTTATAAGACCCTCCTCCTAGCTGCCTGGAAGTCAGTCTTCTACTAGCAGCCTTCAGATGAAGATGTAGAACTCTCAGCTCCTCCTGCACCGGCCTGCTTGGATGCTGCCATGTTCCCACCTTGATGATACTGGACTGAACCTCTGATCCTGTAAGCCAGCCCCAATTAAATGTTGTCTTTATAAGAGTTGTCTTGGTCATGGTGTCTGTTCACAACAATAAAACCCTAACTAAGACAATATGTTTGTTAGTTTGTGTTTCATGAATTTTGGGTTCTCTGGCAAAACAATAAAAATCTAAAAATCCTAAAACCTAGTTTTCTAGAGCAACAGGGAGGTATTGTAAGAAGTTCTCTGACTGGACATTTTCGAAACAGCAAACGTACATTGCACATTCACTTAAAATGTATTACTTTAAATTTCTGTTTGGGTACATCTCTGTTACTGAGAGACTTCTCGAGTGTAATGGTAGTCAGGCTCATTCAGGTGCAAAGGCTTCAGTCAGTGCTCCTGCCTCACAAGATGAGCCAGCGCCTCAGTCCATGCAGAAGGCTAAGGGCAGTCAGCATGGTTAGGCCAGACCCTCACTGTCTCCTCAGCCCTCATCTCAGCTCCTTCTCAGATTGTTTTTTATAATGAAGGAGACATTTAAGTGAAAACATATCCTTATACTTTTAGAATTACACCTTATCCTTAATAATAAATATGACTATAAAGCTGCAAAGGAAATGCAAATAGGTTTATCTTGGGTAATTGGTCCTAAGCCTACAGCCTTGGTAACAGGGAGGGGCGTGTTGGTTGGCAAACACGAGTCATGTGCCCAATTCTGCGTCTGACCATGGACATCAGAGAAAAAGCAGAGATATATGCTAACAACTGGATGTTTACTTGATACAGCTTGGGGTTCCAGTGGCACACGGGCAGGGTTGCCTGGAGTAACTACTCGACACTTGCTGAATTCAATGGGTCCACTTTTCGCCCCTTTCCACCCAGGATGAGTGAGATGGTAAACACCAACACTTTTCTAATGTGTTGAGCTATCTGATGGATTCATGAAGAGGACTCCGTTGCAATCCGCAATCGCTTCCTGAAAGAATTCATGCCTTGACTGCATCGTGTGTAACAAACAGAAAAAACTGAAGGGGAAGAGATGGGCCCTATCTATAGAACAAAAAGTAGGGAGAGAAGGGGGTGCTCACCTGCTACTTCTAATAGAAAAAAAAGCGTACAGTTGTTCCTCCTGATTGCCTTGTCTGTGGGTGGTGGCACCTCTTTCCTCCATCCTGAGTTTCTGGATGAGTGTTTTCTGATGAAACAGATCTGCAGAGGAGCAGAGAGAGGAAGAAAGAAGGGTTGTGTATTGCTGTTTAACACTATACTTCCTAGTTGTGTGACTTACAGAAGCTATAGTCATTTTAGATTGCTTCAGCTCTAGATTTTACACATGGTTTCTTCCTTTTGCCCCTGCAAGCCTAGGCTAGCCATCAATACTGACTACCCACCCCTTGCTAGTTTTCCTAAACTTCGTCCACACTGCATCAGAATCGCTGCAACGAACTTATGTGAGTGTGCGCATGTGTATCTGTGCATGTGTGTGGGGGGGAGTGTACAAATGTGTTCATGAGTGCATATGTGTGCGTGTGTGTGTGTGTTTGTGCATCTGTGTCTGTGTGTGCATGTGTGTGGGTGTGCGCATGCACATGCCAGAGTTCTGCCTCAATATACCACATTGTTGATATGTTGTTTTTTGGTTGTTTTGTTTTGAGACAAGGCCTCCTGCCTCTCACTGGCCTAGCACTGGCTGACTGAGGCTAGGCTGGCCCGCTGGCATGCTCCTGATGGGCTTGTCTCCATTTCTCCAGTCTGAGATCACGAGCGCATGCCACCACACCCTGTCCCACGAATTCTGCTTTTTAACTTGGGTCCTCATGTTTGCAAGACAAACGCTCTACTAACTGGGCCATCTTCTCTGTCCCTAAGGAACCAATTTGGAAGGAAACCGTGGAACTGTCCTAGCTGTCTGTAGCTAGGGCGACAGAGCATGAGTCTGGAATTTTAAAAAAAAAGGGAAATGTGTCTCATTCCCATCGGTTGGAGCTAGAGCACATTGAGCTGGTTTGAATGGCTATCCTTCGAGCAATTGTCATCAGCACTAGCTGTCGTCGTCGAGTTCTTTGGTTTCAATGAGAATTACTTTTGCAAGGAAGGTAAGATGTATTATTCTCCTTTGACTGTGACATCTACTTGGAGGCTGTTTATACGAATGCAGCTGCTGAGTAAGTTGGGCTTTTTCTTTAGTTCTTTATTTCTTTCTTTTTTTTTTCCCCCTCCACTTCTCTTTTCATTTTAAAGGCATATATGCAAGTCGTCTGACCCAGGTTGTACATGAGCTCCACAGCGTATGCTTGGGGGAAAGAACATCGGATCTTTTGTTCGGGAGTTTTTGTATTCCTTTCCAGTCTTTTGCTTTTCTGGTCCTCAAATAAGGCTAATTACAAAAGGGAGATAAAAAAAAAAAAAAAGAAAGAAAGAAAAAAGAAAAAAGAGGTGGGCATTGGTAGAGAGGGAGCCTTTAAAACCATTCCTTTTGCAACAAGGAACAAAAGAGTGTACCAAGGGCATGGCCAGGCCTCCACGAAAAGAAAAGAGAAAAACCACCTAATGAGGATGTCGAGATAAGTGCTTGTGAGGAAAACTGGCAAAAAAAAAAAAAAAGGAGCTTTTAGTCTACAATCTGTAAATAAGTGTGCATCAGATGGGCACTGGAGGAGCTTTAACAAGGCGACCAAGAAACTACATCTTCCTACGCAAGAGCTGCGTGCCATGAAAAAGAAAATCTCTCTTTCCAAGACATTCTTTCTCAATGTTAATTCAAAAAGCAATACCTGAAAATTAAGATGTTTTATTCATATCCCAGAGTCCGCTACAGCATGACTGCACTATAAAGAATTGGCTCCAAGACATAATCACCAAGGTTGCTGGCTACACAGGGGCAATGACTTTGCTGCACATGTGATCTTACGTTTTTATTTCAAAGTGGGTGAAGTTGGTACAGTAAGAAGCCTTGTGTAAGGGGTGCGTGGTCACAGACCATGAAATTTTTAGTAATTTTTAAAGAAAGTTTCCAGGTTATCCCACCAGGTAATCAGATTTGTTTATACCACAGCCACAAAGTCACACCTGTGTATATTTCTCCACAGCCTAATTAGATTTCAGTATACACACACAAACACACACAGAGAGTGTTATATATAATGTTTAAGCTAGAACACAGGAATAGAAATTATGTTGTCTTAGTTTTAGTATGCTATTGTTAAATAATGTTTAATGATTTTATATTTCACTTACAGTATTTCACTTCATGGGCTATCACTGTATGATATATAAGATTAATATGTGAAGTACTTCCTATTTGTTTGGGGATATTAGTAATATTTCTAAGACCACACACACAAGAACTCTATCATGTGTACTAACTTCTCATTTTTAGAGACTATTCGTGTGAATATGTGTGTGCATACATATGTGCATACATGAGGGGGGAGGGGAAGGACAGGGAGAGATTGTATGTACACATTAGTGTGTAGGTGCCCGCAGCGGCCAGCAGAGGGCGTCAGACCCCATGGAGCTGGAGTTAAGTAGTTGTGAGTGGTCACCTGACATGGATTCTGCGAACACAAACTCAAACTCAGGCTCTCGAGAACAGCAGCCATTCTCTCGCTCCCTGAGCCTTCTCTTATCCTGTAGGTGTTTTCCTCCTTTCTTTCTTTTCTTTTTAATAGTGTTTATTTTTCTTTCACATTACAGTAACTGAGTTCTTCATTTATGACAAAGTTGAAAAGTTTCACCTTCCTTCCCTATTTCCATTCTAGAATTACTTAATCCCATGAAAATGATCAAATTTTTTAATACCTTGAAATGCAGTTAGATTTGAAATTCATCTTTAGATCTTTGTATCTACCTCTCTCTCTCTCTCTCTCTCCCCCCCCCCCCCGTGTATGTATGTATGTGTGTGTGTGCGGGTATGTGTATAGGCTAAAGGTTGACATTATGTGACGTTTTCAACCACTCTCTTATACACTGAACAGGATCTCTCACTTGAACCTAGAACTTTCGAGTCTGCACAGCCAGCTTGCTCCAGGAATCTGCCTTCTGAGGGCTGGCATTACAGTTAGGCTGCCGTTCCCATCAGAGGGAGGTGGATTAGCCACTTGGAGGTTAGGAAGTGGCCCAGCCATTGCACTACTTAAGGCATATCAAAACATAAAGGCTGAATGTGTGTATACTTCATCTGAAAACCCAGAACATTAGGGCATGTAGTGGGGAGCACTGCTGTCTCTGGAATCAATTTGAGTACATTAAATGGGTCCATTTGTGCTCTAAGTTTCTGAACTCCAGTCCTTACACTGGTATCACAAATGCTTTGACTGCAAGAGTCATCCCTGACCTCCCTTCCCAGGTCTTTACTTCCTTAAGAAATGGTCAGTAGATTGGTGCTAACCCACTGAGTCAGATCCCACCTTTATTTTGACCTCTAATGTCCATCAGCATTTGAGAAGAACTTTTTAGGTAGCTCCTCTCCACACCTGAAGTTGGGAGTCTGGCTTTGTGATGTTGGAAACAGTGAGAGCACAATCCCACAGTAGGACCTTCCCTGAGCTGCTCTGAGAGCAGGTGAAAGTCCACCTAGTTGTCAAGCATCCTAGCTTTAAGCCCAGGGGGACTTGGTCCAGTATTTCCTCTGCTATTCACTGATTCTGCTACTTACTGATTCTGTATTTGCAGAATCCTTTCACCGATGTAACCTCAGTTCTCCCCAATACCATGTGCGTGGTACACACCAGTACTCACAGCGCTCTGGAGGTGGAGGCGGGAAAATCAGAGATCATCTGCGGCTACTTATGGAGTTCTGAGAAACGGACTAGGAAAAGATTCTTCATGTTCATTGATGAGAGAGTGGCTTCTCACTGAGCCAGTGAAGGTGTTTTAGTCTCCTGGAGGCTGGTGACATACTAAAGCCTGGTGGACTGAGCAGTTCTCCATTACACTAACCCATTCCACACACTGCAGTACAACTGGTCTCCTTGCGCTGGCTTCTAAGAGCTAGTGGTGCCATCCAGTAACTGGGACTGCCAAATACACCCCTACCCCCACCACACACACACAGACATACACACACACACCACACACATGCACACACACACATCACACTGGAAACACACTACACACACACCCACTCACCACAGAGACATACACACCACACACATACCACATACACCACACACACATATACATACTACATACACACACACACACACACACACCACACATATGTGCACACACGCACACACCAAAAAAAACACCACACAGACACACATCACACACACAGACATACACACACATTCACACTCCATATACACACCACACACACACACACACACACACACCATGTGCACACACGCACACACCAAAAAAACACCACACAGACACACATCACACACACAGACATACACACACATTCACACTCCATATACACACCACACACACACACTCCAAAACATTAATGCTCCAATTGAATACTGCTGTTCTCTTCCCCATGCTACACCTCTTGATATGTTAGCATTTAGCTAACAAGTGCTATTGTCTGGTGTTTTGTGCCATAGGAGAGGATATTTAGAAATTAGTTACATTGTTACATAAAACTATTATCCAGTAAGACTAGGTATAGACCAACTGCTTCATATCTGTAGTTCAAGATGGGAAGCTGTCCTTCCATCTAGCGATACTTTGAGTTACAATTCAGGACATTTTTCAGCGAGGCTGTGACACTGGAAACTCTAATTGACTTTCGGAGAACAGACTTCATCTTTTCAGTACCCCGAGGGTATGTGATCTTACTTAATACACACTTTGTCGAATCTGATTGCTTAATTAGGACCTAGAGTTCCTGTGATAGTTGGAAACTTCTTCCCCCCCACTTCTTGACAAAAACTTTTTAATACAACACGATCAACACAATCTCACGATGAGTAGTTTTTAAGACTGCACAAGTCATTAATGCATTTCTGTTAACATATAATTAAACACCACAGCAGATGTTCATCAAAGAAGTCTTCAACAGATTTATTTGTTTGTTTGTTTTTTGTTTGTTTGTTTATATATCCTTGGGTACTGTGGTCACAGATTCAAGATGGAGGAGTTTTGAGAAAATAACTGAATGGTTTAATAAAAAGAAACTATGAAATAGTTACACTTAATGCCTAGTGTCTTCTGCTCTTTGTGTGAGCCGCCTGTGGGTCGCTCACTAAGGTTTCTCAGGGAGCCTTTGTCAACAGAAAACGTTCACATGTGTCCCCTTGACACGATTGCCTTTGGCAGGTCTGGGATTGCCTCAAATACTGACACTGCGAATGGTGTCCTGACTCTACGGTGAAGTGCTGTAAGCTCACTGGCAGGCTGCCAGTGTCCTGCTTCCCTCTCCCAGAGCATAGAGCTGTTTCTAGATGAAGCCAGAGATAACGCTAATCAGCATCTGCATCTGAGTGAGGTCAGTGGAATGCCGGTGGAACAGAGGGAGGTACACTGCCTCCCACGCCTGGCCTGCACCGCCCTGGACTGTACCCTCCAGGCTCTCTTAGCTTTTACCTGCCACAGCCCCTGCTGAACTTTTGGGATTCCATGTGTAGAAAATGGGGGAGCCTCTCAAATGTGGATGCCAAAAATGACCGTATGGATCAGTGCTCCTCACCCTCCACCTGCATGGTTCTTCCTAGAAGCCAGAAGTACAAGTTCATTGGGAAATGCATTCTTGTTCATAGCGGTGAAGTATAGAGTTCGGGGTTTTTGTCTTGTTTGTTTGTTTCTGTTTTATCGCATCAGCTATTACCTTACGAGCTGTTTCTGGTTTACCGTCCTGTGTTCAAATCCTCAGGAAATAGCTAGAGCTCAGCACATACTCTCTGAGCAAATGAAAGCCCAGGAGTCACAACTGCAGAAAGAAGCAGATGGCCTGAAAAAATCCCCTGGTGTTCTCGAAAGTCAGGCAGAGCAGATCAGGGGTTAACTTAAAAGAAGGGTAAGTAAGACTGGATTGAGTGCTGCTGTCTGCTCCTGTGACTCCCATGGCCAGGCTGTAAGTTTGGGTTCTGGGTGGACAGATCCATGAAGATTACAGAACATTAGAGCAGTGTCACAGAGAAGACACCACAGCCATTAGCACAAGATGACAGGTTGTGATAAAGAGGACTCTGGGTAACCATGTAAGAAGTGCTCTTGCTGTGGTGGCAGGATGAGGAAAAGCTCGCTGTAGGAATGACCTCTGCCCTCTGAGGGAAACTGCTTCTGTCAGTGTCCAGGGTCAGTAGCAAACCCTTCCCCACAGGTGGGCCCCTGGGCTCTACTAAGTCCCATGTGACCTTGCTGGAGACTTCCTCATTATCCCACCTCAAAGTGCAAAGGATGTCCAGGATTGCTGGTAAATGGATAGCCTCAAGGCCTTTGCTATGCTCCCTCCACACTGTCCCTCTGCTCACCAATCCCTCGTGTTCCTACTGTGTGTTCCCTCCACACTGTCTCTTTGCTCACCACTTCCTTATGTTCCTACTGTGTGCTCCCTCCACACTGTCTCTCTGCTCACTGCTTCCTTATGTTCCTACTGTGTGCTCCCTCCACACTGTCCCTCTGCTCACTGCTTCCTTACGTTCCTACTGTGTGCTCCTTCCACAGTCCCTCTGCTCACTGCTTCCTTATGTTCCTACTGTGTGCTCCTTCCACAGTCCCTCTGCTCACTGCTTCCTTACGTTCCTACTGTGTGCTCCTTCCACAGTCCCTCTGCTCACTGCTTCCTTACGTTCCTACTGTGTGCTCCTTCCACAGTCCCTCTGCTCACTGCTTCCTTATGTTCCTTCTGTGTGCTCCCTCTACACTGTCTCTTTGCTCACCACTTCCTTATGTTCCTACTGTGTGCTCCCTCCACAGTTCCTCTGCTCACTGCTTCCTTATGTTGATAACATTTCAGCCTTTAATGGTGACTCTTTTCAGCACACCCAGAACAACTAGTTTAGGATTAAGAACAAACTCAGCTGATTAATTTCAACCCAGCAGAACTGACCATGAATGACATAAGCTGGGTCTCAAACATTCAAATTACTTGTTTCAAACACTCAAACAGCATGCCTGCTGTTGCTCGGTTTCTAGTTGTAAATTGTTTTCCTCTGAGCATGTGTCTTTTCCTTCTGACTGTCCCTCCTCTCAGGGGTCCACTAGATATTGCAAACAGTTGAAATTGGGTGCTCCACAGGTGTCTTTCTTAGAAAATTGAGCCACAAACCTTCTGTTAATGGTCTCTTAAACTAAACTATAGATTATGAAACCTGTCTATAACGGGACAGAGACTAGATAGTTGCGGCTGTGTGAGCCCTCAAAGTATAAAAATAACCAAAAACAATACATAAAGAAGTGTGTATAGCCAGGCAGTGGTGGCGCACACCTTGAATCCCAGCACTTGGGAGGCAGAGGCAGGTGGATTTCTGAGTTCGAGGCCAGCCTGGTCTACAGAGTGAGTTCCAGGACAGCCAGAGCTACACAGAGAAACCCTGTCTTGAAAATCAAAAAAATATATATATGTATATAAATGTGCTTCAGTGAAAACCTTATTTAAAAAATAGTTCATAAGTTGAATTGGCCCAGTGACTGTCATCTGAAAAGTCCAATTTTAAGTACATCATCGCTTTATGTCCTTAGATTTAACTTCCCATGAAAACTTTATTTATTTTACAAATTTCTTAATTTACCACAATTGATATGAATATAGAAACAAATGAAGACAGCCTGTTAAGGATATTCCATTGTGTTTAGTGTCTACATATACTCTACTTGAAAGAAAAATTGCATATGGAAACTTTGTATATGAGAAATGTTTTCTAATGAGGAAATGAAAAAAGTGATTTCTGACATAATTATGGGGCAGGGTTACAAACTTAAGGAGAAGACAAACTGGCCTCAAATGACGGCAACAAAGATTTGCTGTGTTTATTGTGGGTGTTTGCATGAGTCCGTGGGGTTATTGTATGAACAGGATGCAGAGGGTCTCTGCCATCTGACAGCTACTATTACTACTGTTGAAACAGCATCCTTTGTCTTAGGCTGACCCCAAACTCCCCACTTAGCATGACTTTGAACTCCTGATCCCCCTGCTTTGAGTCCTGAGTGTCAGCTTTAGAGGAGTGTGCTACCATATCCTGCAGCATTGGAGGTATGTGCCACCATGTCCTGCTTATCTGGTTCTGAAATGGAACCCAGGGCCTTGTACATTTCAGAAAAAAAAAACCACTCTACCAGCTGAACTATACCCAGGCCACTGTTTCTGAGTTTTTAAATTATCTTTCCAATTAACTGGGATGCTGTGGGGGTGCTAAGTACAGGTAGTAAAAGTCAAGAGTAGTAAGTGCACCTGGGAAGAACTCCTAGGAGGAGCTGGGGGCGTCCAAGAGGTGTTAAGTAGACCTTGGTCTTGGGAAGTGACTCAGATAAGGAGCTGGAGTGAGGGTCAGAAGCAGATCAGAAGGGACAGTGGAAAGCTTTGCATTCTGGGAAAGGACTGAGGTAGAGTCCATCAGGTAAGGGGAACTGAACTGCCAAAGAACAGCATCTGAGCTGGACCAATCTTAGAAGATGGAAAGAACGAGAGTCTGGAGGCTAGGGACACAGGCAAGCAACCCTGAACAGCATATGTATTAAGGTTCAGGCAGTGACTGTGTCAGGGTCAGATGGTGTTGTGAAATTGCTTGCTGTTTCTATAAACTCCTCAGAGTTAACTGTAGCATCTGCTGTCTGTGTGTGGCACCGTTTCTTACTGGATGAAGAACAGTGTGGTATTCAGTGGCTGCTGACAATGCCTATTCTTGTGCTCTGCTGTGCTTTAATTAGGTTTGACATTCATCACACACCATTATCCAGTGGCAGCCAGTTGCCGATCCGCAGCCTCATCAGAAGTCAAACAAAAGCAAGGACACAGGTAATTATGTAGCATGATATTGTTATTATTTGAAAGTCAGGAGATATGTAGGTTGAATACATTTGTGGCTTCCTACCTTACAAGCTGCTCATATGTCTCCTTTTGATTCAATTGTAAGGACTCTCAGCCCATGATTTAATTACAAAATAGCCCAAGCCAGGAATAGTTCAAAGGAATAAAGATGCTAAAATTAGACTGGAATCAGGAAGGTGATACCTGCTTATCATGAATTTTTTAAAACATACAAAAGTGAGAATTCTATAGTAAGCCCATGAACCCATCAGTCTGTGTCTGCAATCAGACCATCAGGCTCACATACTTGAGCATATTTCAAGTACAGACACCCCACTTTTTATCCTTAATAATTAGCCTGGGTTATTTTAAAATCAGTCTCAGGAATTATTTTTATTTCCCCTACATATACTTCAAAATAGATCTTTAATAGAC
Source organism: Mastomys natalensis (assembly GCA_021653895.1). NCBI lineage: Eukaryota > Metazoa > Chordata > Mammalia > Rodentia > Muridae > Mastomys > Mastomys natalensis. Next base: position 619,065 of record JAJTUV010000008.1, read on the forward strand.
AACTTTGGGGCTGGAGAGATGGCTTGGGGTTGAGATCATTCAGTGTTTTTGTGGAAGGCCAGATGTTGGTTCCCAGAACTCATATCAGGAAATTCCAAACCACCCACTGGCAACTCTAGCTCCAGGGAATTTAACAAACTTCTGGCCTCCTTAGGTACCCACACAGAGATGTGCATACATATATGCAGACACACATACACATAAATTTAAAGTAAAAGGAAAAAAATATAAGAGAACCTTTATTAGTGTATATGGTACAAAGTACTGGGTTTCAGTTTTCATTGACATTTTTATACCCATGTGTAATGTCATTCTTCTTCTCTTACCATTTCTTTTATACCCATGTGTAATGTCACTCTTCTGTTACCATCTCATATCTCCAGTCTCACACCCATTGTCCCTAATAGTCTTTCTTTAACTTCCATAGCCTTTAGTTTTTTTGTTTGTTTGTTTGTTTTTAACATGTACTTAGTTAGTTGGTGTGTATGGTGGGTAGAACACATGTGGGAGCCAGGGAATAACTTTCAGGGTTCAATTCTCTATGGCATGTGGGAACTAGAGATCAAACAAACCCAGATCATCAGGCTTGGTCACTGGTACATTTACCACTGAATATTCTTGCTAGCCTTTCTCTTTCCTCTTTCAGCTTCCTTGGCAGAGCTAATCTACATCTTGGCTACAATAGAGAGTTTGTTTTAGCTGGTTTATTTTGTTTAATATGATGATTTCTACTTTCAACCATTTTCATGCTAAGAAAGATTTTTCACTCATCTTTATGACAGAGAAAAAGCTAGACACTGTACATAAGTTAATGGTCTTCCATGTGGTATGAAAGGTGGCTACTTGTAAAACAACCATTATTCTTTTAAGCCTTAGAAGCAAGCCTGATGCTATGTCCTTCTCCTCTGTTGCTGCCAAGACTGGATGACTTTCCTACATTTCTGCTGTGATATATAGAGACTGATAGAAAGAGTTTTATCTAAATTTCATTTCAGAGATTTCCCTGTAAAATCCAATCTCCCTGACCCCATGTGTGTTCATGTGGTTATATGCATATGCATGTAAAAAATGCAAACCTGTGGGGAGGGGGGTGTCGTGAGGGGCATGTGTGCAGGCATATATGAAGGCCAGAGGTTAGTGTTGAGTGCTTTCTGAAGTTACCCTCTACTTTATTTTTAAAGATGGGACCTCTCAATGAGCAGCTAGTCTGGTTGGCCTGTGAAGCCAAGGATCCTCAACTGTTCCCATCTCCCTAGTGCTGGGATCACAGAGGCATGCCCCTATACACAGCTTTTACATGTGTGCTGGAGATCTAAATTAAATCCTCATGCCTGCAGAGCAGACACTTTACCAACTGAACCAAGCCACCACACCCGACACTTAATTGTCCCACTAGTGAAGATGATATTGGTTTGTGACATTTGCAACCCCTACATCTCCAGTAGCTCTTGCTCTGTCCTTTAACATACTCTTCTCTTAAACTGGATCTCTGCTCATACCTACCTCAAATTCTGGGAAAAATGAGGCTGGACCTGAGTGGGTACCAACCACATGAAAAGATCTTCTAAGGTCAAGGAAGTTGGAGTCTTACAAACTATGACAAGACCTGCTGGAAGCTTGTGCTGGGAATGGGGAGGTGGAATGGCATGGCCGGCTGCTCTTGTCAGGAGGCGGGGCTCAGTAGGTCACAATACTAGTATGATCCTGCTTTACTTTCCTTCAGCTCTCTTTCTGAGCCTCACCCCACCCTCCACACTCAGCGTACACTGTGGGTGTGACTTTTGCTCTCATGAACCACAGTGCCATCTGCTCCTGCCTCCTCTCCTTTGATGTCATTCTACAGATGGCAAGGACGGGGTGGAAGTGCCACTCAGTTGAGTATGACACTCTGGGTGCATCAAGCCTGCCGTGCACTGGTGCTGCTGAAAACCAGTTTAGCCCAGTGTGAGTATAATAATGGAGATTACATGTTGACCTAGTGGAAGGTATCAGGGGTGCGCACACCCACTTCAAAGCAAACACTTAGGATGTGAGCGTGGACACACGTGATGGATTAAAAGGTAACCTGGAAGGTTTCTAAGAAATGATGACAGCTTGCCAATAATAACCTACCAAGCCCCCAAAACACTGTGGGTAATTCAAACAATAGGAAAAGTCTTACAAGTGTGCTTGTTAATTTGACCATGTGTCAGCGTGAATTAGTCAACAGCTACAGCTAATGCAGGAAAGAGGAAAAATTAATATTCATCAGGCTCTTGTTTACACTCCTGTTGTCAAGGTCAATCAGTTTGCCTCAAGCACGAAATTCCCCTCTTATTAAAGCCATTAGTGCCCTGAAGTAAACAGGAACACACGTTTTAGAGGAGTTTGATTTCCATGGACTCCCATATAGAGAAATCTAGGCTTTCCCTATATTTTATGGGATTTAAACATAAACATTTATGTAGCCTGACAAGTAAGTGATGCTTTATGGTGGCCTTATAGGTAAAACTGAAATTCCTGTTAATGTAGTTCATAATATTCTCAGTTGCACTAAAACTTCCATTTTTAACACAAACACTATATTCAGTCCCTCTGAAGAAATCATTGTTGCCAGGTACTTGTAACATTAAAACAATCTTTTAAATTTTTGCTTACCTTGTATTCAAAATTTAATTGTCAATAAGTGGATTGTGATTGGAAAGTATTACTGAAGGTCTTGTGTCACTAGCATCTTCTCATAGCTATAATGCTAGCAAAGGGTATCATGATAAATAAAAAGGTAACTTATGGATCTGTCATGTCGCTGGACATTCCAGCTTTACAGGAGTCTGACTCCTTAGCTGGGATCCACAGGCCCACAGATGGCATGAGAGGTGCTTCTAGGGGATTGATCGTATTTAATTGTCTGTGAGTGAAAAGACACTAAACCTATATCTGTGCTAGAAATGCAGACTGTGTGGCTGAAAACTTGCTTTAGCTTCTCCACTCTGTTGTCTACAATTGCCTTGTCCATTAGCCATTGCAAGTATTGAATTAATATCTAAATCAATTAAAATGAAACTGAACTGAAAATTCAGCTTATCAGTCACATCCCATGTTTAGTGGCTGCACATAGCTAGTTAAATGTGCTGTATAATACAGAACCAGAAGAGAATGTTTCTGTCATCTCAGCATATTTAACTGAAGAATACTTATCTAGCATTAATGTAGACACTGGAGAGATGGCTCAGCAGTTAGGAGTACGTACTGCTTTAGCAAAGGACCTAAGTTCAGTTCTCAGCAACCAAATTAAGCTCTTGTCACAATCACAAGAACATCTGTTCCTCAGTTGCTTCCCTGGAGATTTTTTGTTTTAAATAAATGAATAAAATTATCTTTGACCACTTTTCTTCAAAAGCAATCCTCAAGCAAACACACACACAATAAACAAAAACAAAAGAAAAATTCTTTTTTTCAGTTAATCTAGATGTTGGACTTGAATAAAGTAAGGAATCACAAAAGGAGATAAAGAAATTTTGATAATGTATCAGGTAGGAGGAAAGTCATTCTTCATGACTGTGTGCTCATGGTGTGTGCATATGTGTCTGCATGTGTATGTACATGTGTATGCTCATGGTGTATGCATGTGTGTCTTCTGTGTATGCACATGTGTGTGTTCATGGTGTTTTCATGTGTGTCTGCTGTATATGCACATGTGTGTTCTCATAGTGTGTGCACATTGTGTGCATATGTGTGTACGAGTGAGTGTGTGTACATGTGTAAGTGTATGTGTGATCATAGTGTATGTTGTACATGTATATGCATGTGTGCTCGTGGTGTGTGCATGTATGGTGCTTATGGTGTATGTATGCATGTGTGCATGTGTGTGCTCATGGTGTGTGCACATGTGTGTGTACATGCATATGTGCATATGCTTATGGTGTGTGTACACATTCACACATGATAGACTGGCAGTGGATACACTGCATATGTTTTTATGGGCTTTCCAAACTTTTTTCACTCCTCATATCTGTTCACTGGAGAATTTTTATGTGACTCTGGATAATACAGAAAAAAATACATATATGTATATGCATTATTACTATACTATATATATGTGCATTATATATATATGTATAATAGTATGTAAATAAAATATTTACCAATAAGCTATAAGTACACCCTTCCATAGTGCAAAGTGCTTGAGTCTTACTCTCAGAACTGAGGCCACATAAAGTATTCTGAAGCTGCACAGGCAAAGAAACACGTGGAACCATTGTATGTGTTTTCTTTCTAACTGAGTTTGCTTCTCGCACACTCAGAGACCATTGAGCATCGTCACACTTCTCAGGATCCTACCTTTCAGTCACATGATGCCGTGGAGTTCCACTCACCTGTACACTTTGGTCTGCAGAACAGAGAAATGGCTTCAGAGCTGGAGGCACATTCTAAAAAACGGGTCACTGCTCCTCACTGTGCTACATGGTTGCCTTGTGTACTTTGTTGAAGAAGGGAGGTGGGTTAGCAAACATGAGCCTGTGGATTGGGAACTCCAAGAGCATGGATGGACAGAGGAAGGAGACAGCGTATGAAAACAGCGGCCCCTGGGCCTGAACAGAGAGAGGAGAGAACTTGTGTGCTGTAGTGGGTGGGTATGCATTTACATGATTAATTAATTAATTAAAATCTACAAAGAAGAAAAAAAAAAGAAAGAAGTAAAGATCTAGTAATTGATTAGTAGATATCCAGTGAGGAAACATGGAGGAAATGGTATGAAGTCAGCTTAAATGTCAACTCAGCACAGTTTAGAATCACCTCAAAAGAACGTCCCAGTGAGGGACTGGTTTGGACCTTGGAGGAGTCAGATCCTCTTAACTGTGGGAATCCCCAGTAGTCTGGGAAGGCTCACTACAGGTGGCTCCATTCTTAAGGCAGGATCCCGAACTATGCTAGTGCAAGAACCAAGCTGACATAGCAAGTGGGCGTGCACACATTCATTCTTTCACCTTTGAGTGTGAGTGTGACACGGCCAGCTGCCCGTGCTCCTGCTGCCCCTGTGCACTTCCTGCCCTGATGGACTGGAACCAGAAAATGTGAACTGCATTAGTCAGGGTACTCATCACAGCAACAGAAATGAAAGCAGAACAGAGTAGGAAGGAAACATAAGCACTTTCCCCCAACTAAGTTATGTATAATGAATGACACAATGCCTGAAAAAATAGGTTAAGGCATACATGGAAATTTTTTGGAGTGTTTGGGATATGAAAAGACTTAAGAAAAATGGGTAATAGTTAAGAAAACAGGAATTTCTTGTGGACTTGAGCTTCTCAACAGCAACTGTATCTGTTTTCTAGAGAAATGCAGAAACAACTTTGTAACTACAGACAGGGTCTTAACTATGTATCCCTGGCTTGCTTCAAACCTACAGTCCTTCTGTTTCAACCTTCTGAGTGTTGAGATTACATGGGTACACTACAGCTGGCTGAAAATAGTCTCTCTTTCTCTCTCCCTCCCTCCCTCCCCCTCCCTTCCTCCTCTCTCAATATAATACTCAATATAATATAATACTCAATATAATATAATTTGAGAATGTTATAGCTCTCTCCAGATCCATCCCCACCTTCCCACCCCTTCCCACCTCTATGTCCTCTTTTGGTTTTTGGTTTGTTAATAACCCACTGAGGCTAGTTTGTGCTGACCATATACTCCAAAATATGGGGCCATCCACTCGAGTGTGATCAACATTCCAGGGGCCATACCATTAAAAAGTGTCTCTTCCTCCACCAGAAGCCATCAACTGCTGATAGCTCTTCAGATAAGGGTCTTTATATGATTTTCAAATATTGATCAAATGTCAGAGACAACATCTAAGAAGGCATGCCTTACCATGGCAAATACATAAAAGTGCCTGTAGTCTTCTTAGAAGCCATTTAGCACATTGTGATGTCTGAGGAGATGGCTCAGTCGGTAAAGTCAGGTTCTCAGCACCTATGGGGGGTGGGGGAAACAGATCAAACCAAAAAGCTGTGTGTGGCAGTGTGCTCTTGTAGATCCTCGGGACTTGCTAGCCACACAACCTTGCTGACTCTGTGAATCCCAGGTTCCAGTGAGAGATACCTTGTCTTAAAAAATAAGGTGGGACCAGGAAGATGGCTCATCTGTGGCTACAGAGCAAGCTGAGCGCGTTGACTGGCTAGACTCAGCATATTGTGGGAGAGCCTCAAGGAACATGGTGGAAAGCAATTGAGGAACATCTCAGTTCTGCCTCAGGCATCTATATGCATGGGCACACACAAGCACCCCCTCCCACACAAACAATCACACAACACACACACACACACACACACACACTTAAAAACAAACAACAAAAAACCAGATGCTTCTGAGGAACAATACCCAAGGTTGACCTATGGTCTCCAAATGTAGCCACCTACACACCTGTACACTTGTTCAGACATGAAAAAGTGCATGCTCACAGACACACACACAGACATACACACACACCTTTGTGTCTCATTTCTATAGTTTATTTCAAAGCCTTTTAGGACTTCTTGATATCCAAAATTAATTTTACATAATATATTATAGAAATAAAAATGTAAGACCCTTGCATGGAGATCAAGGGATGGTACAGCTGTTATGAGCCTTGCTACTTCTACAGAGAACTCAGCTTCAGTTGCCAGCATTGACATGGTGGCTTACAACCACCCATGTAACTCCAGTTCCAGGGTGTCTGACACCTTCTTCTGACCTCCATGGGACCAGGTATGAACATGTACATATAGATACATGTAGGCAAAACGTTCATTTCGAATAAAAATAAATCTTAATTTTTAAAATATTTGAAAACCTCTTTCCATGAAAACATCACACAAAATTTAATATCCAAATTTCTAGATTTCAAAATAAATGCAGTTATTAATCAATAGAGGTTTTTGGACCCCAATGTGAGTCAACTAAAATTATAGGTCACAAAACTAGTAAGGTATATGGATACTTAGTATGATATAAGGTACATAATGTAGTGGATAATTATCTCTGCCTTTTTCATCCATGGATTTAGAGATACCATAATATATACATCTGCCATTGGTATACTACAATGAAAATGTCTTTTTAAATAGCAGCTAAAGCCACACTTCAAATGTTACTCCCAGAATTCACAGCAAAGGGTCCTGCAGTCATTAGGCAGGCAGAGAAATAACCTAATTGACTGTCAAGGGATACCTTTTCACGTCTAACTTGTTAAAGATGTTAATACCAGCCAAGCTTAGCATCTTGACCGTGACATTTTAGTATGTCAATGGTTATATAAAAATTCTAAAAACCTTTAAAATGAAAGATAGCTTTTCTGGAAATTGAGATTTACTAAGAGGAGGACTCCAAATGTATTATGGCTGAAATTTTGAAAGGCCTGTGTTTCCCACCTTTCTGCCATTAGAGAATTAGAGATGCCTTGGGTTATAGTACTGTTACAGAGAGTAAACCTAGGGCTGGGGTTGTAGCTCAGTGGTTAGCCACCACTTGGCTAGCATGCACAGGGTGCAAAAGGGTCAGGATTCAATTCCTAGGAGAAGAGAGAGGGGGAGGGAGGAGGAGGGAAGGAGGGAAGGAAGAAGGGAGGGAAGAGGGATGTGGGGAGGGAGGGAGGGAGGGATTGGGGAGGGAAGGAGGGATTAGGGAGGGAGGGATGGAATGAGAGAATTGATTTATATTATACTTGAAGAGATTGCATAGGATCTTCCCCCAGAATCCACACAGCCTCAAAGTGGATAATAGTTGCCTTTTAGAAAGCTGTCTGCTCATCAACTATATTAAATATAAACAAGTCAACAGCATGCCAAGGATGGTAAGGTTTACTGTTTCCACTTTCCTGAGGTCTTCGGCCTTAAGACTTAGATGTATGATTTCAAACTTCGAGTCTGTCCTCAAGCAGGACAGGAGTGCCACTTGTCTTCTCCCCAAGCAGGCTAAACAGGCTGTATTATAATGAGGGAGGCCCTCTGGTGCTGCTGTACCTGGTTGTATTAGTCACTTCACTTGAGCACCAGCCTGCTCACTGCCACCAGCACGACTCCTTTTTATTTTTTTTAAATAGGGTTTCCCTGTATATCCCTGGCTGAACTTTACTATGTAGACCAGGCTGGCTTGGATTCACAGACATCCACCTGCCCCTACCTCTTAGATGCTGGGATTAGAGGCATGTATCCCATAGTGCTGGTTACTCTGTGTCCATAGTCAAGAAGCAGACAGGAACCAGTGCTGACACTCAGTGCTGGGCTCAGTGCTGTTGCTTGGTGCTGGTGGTCATCAGTGCTGGTGCTCAGTGCTGGTGCTAAGCTCACTTCTTCATTGTTGTTCAGTCTAGGACTCCAGTCCACGGAATGGTGCCACCTGCATTTACCACTCCAGTTCTCCTAACTAGAAAATCCCTCACAGATATCTAGAGGCTTGCCCCTTGAGGAATTCTAAATCCGGTTGAGTTGACAGTCAGTATTAACTATCACAATACAATGGTATTCCTTTTTCTATTTTAGAGGTTCGAACCCATTTATCTTTGATTTTGATATTATAGATATTGGTATCTCTTCAAAGCAAAAGTGGGGGCTGTGTATGCAATAGTCACTTCTCCCCAACTTCCTTTCCGGGTTTTGTCATCTGGAAACAGCTGCACAGCTCTCATCTTCTCAGTCCTTCATCAGGGTTTGGTAAGAGTGCTAGGAACGTGTTAGAGTGGTGTAAATGATATTTGCTATGTACGGTCTGTTTCCCCTCCCTACGCCTGCCAGAGGAGGAAGGTGTTACATCTCCAGAGACTCTTTTTTACCAAGTCCATGTTTTAAATAAATGAAACTTGTACAGACTCCAGCACACCATCTTGAGATAACCTCAGGCCCTGAAGTATACTGACAAAGCAGAGTGAGCTCAGCCAAGTCATGAAACTGTCTCCGAAAAGAATAGGAGGATGAAAAACACCAACTGGGAAAGACTCAGAGGAAAACCTGACTTCTTCAAGGGGAGGATTCTCAAAGTAGAATGGTGAAGACATGTCCCCCCAATTGATGCATCCTTTGCTTCAAGCTCCCCGAAGAAGCTCAGCCATGCAGCTGTTCACTGCAGAGCCAGCTAATGCCCACACAGCTGCTCAGGCCCACACAGCTGCTCAGGCCCACACCCTTACTCATGCCCACACACTCCCATCACCATGTCTAGACTTCCCACTGTTCTCTTCAACTGGCTTTCTGCTTGGTTGCCTACTACTTAGTGAAGCATTTCTTGCTCAGGTCAGTGGTGGAATCTTCTTGACCCTTCTTCCTTTACCCTAGATCTTACTGCTGGACTAGCATTGAGACTGGGTTCGCCTTCTCTCCTCTTTCTCTAGACTGTCTCAGTAAGGCTTGACGCTGCCACTTTATCCCGAATGTGCAATCTGTGTATGAAAACTGAGCCCCAAGTGACTGGTAACAGATTTCAACAGAACATGCCTGGAGTTAAGTGTTCAATTATGGCTGCCCCATAACTACGATACAGTTTCATCTTCTCCAAGTTTTCCCATGCTAAAAGGTAACAAATTTTAATAATAAATAACATTTAATAATGCTCCAAAGCTGAGACACCTCCTTGAGTAGTCCTTCATGCAACTTTGTCTTTGTATCTAGCCAATAGGCAGTTTATGCAAAAGATACATCAAGTCCTCCCTCCACCCCACCCCCCACGGCCTCCTCATCCTCCTCGCCCCAGGCACTGGCCATGGCAGCACTTCTCCCAGCTGCCTTGACCATTGCCTTTCTGTGTGCCGTTTCCTCAGTGGCCAGAATCATCTTTTAGATATGGTCAGCAAAGCACATCACTGCCCGCTCCTGACTCCTGAAGTAGGCGTGGGTCTAGGTGATGGCTCAGTGAGTAAGAACAGCTGAAGCATGAGGACCTGAGTTCAGATCCTTGAATGTTCCTAAAAAGCCACGAACAGCCGTGTAAGCCTGTAATCCCAGCACTACGGGGGATGGAGACAGAACCACTGGGACTCACTGGCCAGGCAACCTAGTTGAAAATTGACAATTCCAAGTTCAGGGAGAGACCCTCTTTCAAGAGAATACTGTGGGGAATGATAGAGAGAGGGCAACCGTATTCTCCAGTGTCCCTGCATACACATGAGCATACTGTGCTTCCTCTCCCTCCTTCTCTCTCTCTCTCTTTCTTTCTCTCTCCCTCTCCCCCTGCTCCGCTCTCTCTGAGGTCCTACTATATGCTGGATAAAATCCAGAACTACCACTGCGGTCTTCAGAGCAATGTTAGCCATCACATCCATTCCCACAGAACACCCCTGTGGGAGTAAGGCAGACCTAGAGCTCTGTCCGTTTTCCCTCTTACTACTCCTTGCCATGCCCCAGTAATCACAGATCTAAATGCAAAAGTATGGTGTCTCTCAAATAGAATTCTTTCTCCTCTTATTTAAATGAACAGTTTTTCAGTTGTTCTGGCTGTTTCTTGAAGCCAGTCTTATATCAGTGTGATTATGTCTTTGACATAGAAAATGGATATTTGTTCAAATCTCTCTCTCTCTCTCTCTCTCTCTCTCTCTCTCTCTCTCTCTCTCTCTCTTTGTTGTGTGCATGTGTGTGAGTGTGTGAGTGTGTGTGTGTACATACAGTTGCATAGATCTTTGGGTAAACCAGGTTAAAATATTCAGAAAAGTTACAAAGATGTTAAGCACGGTGCTAAACCAGAACTGGCACTTTTAAACTCTACTCTGAATTTCCAACATCAACTAAGAAATGTTTAAAATGAGATCTAGACAAAGCATATCAACCTGTGGGGTTTTTTTTTTTTTAATAGGGAGAATCATAAATAAGATGGTCAGAGAGCTCTATTGAATCAAAACACACACACACAGACACACACACACCCCATATGAAGAGAGTCAAAACTGAGTGTGCAGAAGGAAATGCTGGGGAAACAGAATTATTTGTAACTAAGTTTCCAAAACCTCAAAAACTTCACTGCTAATTATATATAAAGTGGGACAAGAGTCTAGACTTCTCTGTTCCAACATGATTGCTACTTTCTTATGAACCCTCATGGCACAAGAGTTTTTTAATTAACCGTAATCTGGGGCTAGGGAAGCGGCTCAGTGGGAAAAGCACCCATCATGCAAGCATGAGGACCTGAGCTTACATCCTCACTACGCACCCACAGAAGAAGGTGGGTTTGGTGGCACGTGCCTGTAACACTGTTGGGCACTGAAGGGTTCGGAAGCTTGATAGCCAGCCAGCCTAGCCAGTCAGCAAGCTACTGACAGTAAAAGACCCTGACTCAGAAAAACAAGCAGATAAAAACACATAACATTAACCTCTGGTCTGTATAAATGCTCACACATGCACGCTCACCTCACTCACACACACACACAAGTCTAAAACATGCACACATATATGCTACATTCAGTCCATGCACACACATACTTACACAGTCCTTTTAAAAAAAAAATAATAATACTCCAGGGTAGAAAGATGGCTCAGCAGTTAAGAACACTGGCAGCTCTTCTACAGGACCAGTTTGGATTCCTGGCACCCACATGGCAGCTCACAACCATCTGTAACTCCAGTTTCAAGGGATGTTACACCTTCTGGCCTCAAAGGGCAGCAGACATACAGGTGGTGGTGCATAGACTTCATGTGAACAAAACACCCATATACAAAAGTATATAAATTTTAAATTTAAAAAATTCCATAAGCCACATTTGGTAGATCTGATTCAAGGTTAGATAAAAACCAGGAGTCTGAGGCCGCATTTTTGAGGTCAGCCTTACATACAGAGTGATACTCTGTCAGAAAAAAAAATTATAGAGAATCTTTTTCTGATGTTGGTATACTAGCCTAGAACACCAAGAGTGACCTTGAACTTGTGATCTTCCTGCTGCTACCTCCCAAGAGCTGAAATCACAAGCAAACACCACCATTCCCTTGTGTGTGATCCTGGGCATGAAAACCAGCGCTATGTACACACTCCACCAACTTCCCGCTTCAAACATCCGCCATGCACATCTTCCGTATAAAGGGAGTTGACGGCTACAGGAGGAGACAGGAGGCTGATGAATCTGAAGGAAGGAAAACACACAAATGTTATCCACTTAATAAACTTCAAATACATAATGCAAGTTTTGGTGTTTTGAACTCCCCATCCTTATTAATAAGGCAGCAGGAATGGATGTGTAGAAATGTTATTTACACACGGACACACCTCAGAGAGCCTAAGCATTCTTTCAACGCGTTCTATACAATATATCGCAGAGAGAACTTTTGCTTACTTTCTTGGGCAGAACCCCCCTCACAATGGAAATAGCCTTTGAAATCATCTATTAATATTTCCTCTCTCCCATCCTTGCCTTCTGCCCACCATTTAATTGTCTGTGCTAACCTCTGTTGAACTCTTGACCTGGAGTGGACGTGCCCCTCAGCGTGACTGTTTGAGGGACTTCGGGTGGTTCAGCCCTTGATGTGTAATGATAGCAAACTGTTTTAGCTTGAGGATGTGGGGAGGGCTAACTGAACATGCCAGAAAGCGGCACCGGCTGGACTGGGAGACTCAGGCAGTGTCTCCCAGCTGTGCCAGAAAGTGTGAACAGCTGTCAGAGGCTGCCTCCTTGCCTTCCTTCCCAGACAGTGCCCCCTACCCTAGCCATCACTTTACATTTGCCCTTTGGACAGCGCTGATGGAACCGAGGCTTTACTGCCTGCAGAAAAGTACAGTAAACGGTCAGGACTTGGCCTTGCTGTTGCCCCAGACAAAAGAGCTCTGAGGCTCAGGCCAGGTCAGGAGGAACTCGAGGAGAAGGCTGACACAACGCATACGTTCACAGCTCTGGCCTGAAGGGTGTGGGATGGCCAGTACGTAACCCAGGGTGCAATGCCATTTCTGAAGTCAGTCGTAGCTCTTTCCAGGTGAGCAAACTAAATGCCATCACTTAGTCCTGGGAACAATCCAGCATTTCTTGGTAAATTCCCAAAGCATTTTTTGTTTGTTTGTTTAGAATGTTAGAACTGTTATACCTCATGATCGGGGCTATTGCGGGGGGAGGGAGAGAAGGGGGAGAGACAGAAATAAACAAAGATGCTCAGGGAGTGGCAGCAGGGCTCGACTGTAAAGTGCTTCCCAGGTAAGCGTGAGGACCTGAATTCAATCCCTAGCACCCAGCACCCACATGGAAAGAAAAGCTGTGTGTGGTAGCACATGTTTCTAATAGCGGTGCTGTGGAGGCAGACACAGGCAGATCCCAGGGCTTACTGGACAGCCAGTTCAGCGGACTTGGTGAGTTCCTGGCCAGTGAAAGAATGTTTCAGAAAACCAACATGAACATCATTTGAGGATAACTCAAGGTTATCCTCTGACTTCCACACAATTACCCAGGTCTGTGTACCTGCATGCAAAATAACTTTTAAGATGCTTGTAAATAAATACTAAACTCTGACTTAAGACAATGATTGTCAACTTTAATGCCTCATCTCAAGCCAGCTATGGAATGACTTAGGTCCGCATGGCACCGTGTCAAACACTGCAGCAGACATGCCCTGCCTCCTCTATCCTATGGTACACTCCACTGGCCGTGATGGAAGCAGAAACATTTGGAGACTTGCTCTCCCAGATTTCCTTGTAGATAAGATTGTTATATATGATATAATTATACCCAAGAAGGGCAAGTCTGATAGGTGCTTCCAAGACCAGTTTTTCTGAATGAAGGGGAATGATATGGTCCTTGATGTGCAGTCATGAGAACTGGATGTCAGATCCCCACTTCCACATAACAAGCTGTGCATATGGCACGTGCCTGCGACCCCAGCTCTTAGGGGTTGTTGGGACAGGACCACTAGGGCCCGCTGGCAGTTAGACTAACAAAGAAAGCAAGAGGCCCAGGTTCAGGGAGAGTCTGCTTCCGCTTCAAAGGAGTAGGCATCGAGTGCTAGAGGACACCTGGCATCCTTTTCTGGTCTCTGGGCAGACACACAACCACAGGTAACTACAGACAGACAGACGGATGGATGGATGGTTGGACGGACAGACAGACAGAAAGACAGACAGACACACACACACACACATACACACACGCCCTTTTAAAGTGGTGGGTATAAGAACAGCTAGTTTCTTTCCTTTTAATTGTTCTATGTTAGAATGAAGCTTCATGCAAGTAGAGACTACACCTGCTTGGTTCTGTTCCCTGCTTACTATAGTGTTTGGTACCTAGGAGTGTCCCATAGTAACACCTTAATCACCGAGTGGTTGGATGCAGACATTTAAGAGTACTGTGATGTTCCGAGTAAAGCAGCCATTTTGTAGCCTCTAAATCACCTGGGTAGCGGTAGCTCTGTGCTAATCTATTTCCCTAGTTGACTGCAGGATCCCAACAGCCAGGATCAATGACCAGAAGTACCTTAGGTTCTATCCAGGCCAGAGAATAAACTTTCTGGGTGGGGCCTCAGAACTTGATTTGAAGTCCTCTCCCTCTGTTTTGAAGCCAGGCACTTTGGGAATGATGAATATACCATCAGCTAAGGTTCCACAGGGAGCAGACAAGGGCTAGAGCCCCCTGCTGACTTGTATGGCATAGAATATACACGAGGAATAGCTTTGTGCTGTTCAAAATCAAGGAACTCAATTTATTTTACTTTTATTTTATCCTGTGGCAAAACCTGATCTATCTTGACTAATATTGCAGGTAGAGGTCAAGGGTTGATATTAGATTTCTTCCTCTGTTGCCTCCTACCGAGAAAGGGGTGTACACTGACCCTGGAGCTTTGGATACCTGCTCCCCAAGTGGTTTAAAGTGGAAAGCTCCCTATTCTGTATCTCCTGAGGAAGCTCTTCCTGCCAGTCCACAGCATATTAGTAATGCATTTCCCCAACATGGGGCATTGCATCTCTTTTAAATTTATAGCTTTGGGACTGGGAGGTGGCTTGCTAGGTAAAGTGGCGGCTGCGTGAACATGGGAATCTGAGTTCAGATCCCAGCACCCACGGAAGGCTCAGGCTCAGCAGCACATCTACAACCCAGCACTAGAGTCAGAGTGGGGGAACGGAGACAGGAGGATCCCCAGTGCTCTCTGGCTTCTAGCCTAGCCAGATGGAAATGACAAGCTCTACTTTCAATGAACGCCCCTTTCTCAAAACATTGAGGTAGGTAGCAATAGAGAGATATCAACTTTGATCTCTACCTGTAACGACTGCACACACACACACACACACACACCACAGACACGCAAAAACATCAGTACCTTTGTTGAGATATCATTGGATGTGATTCACTTACCTTTTAACACATATAATTTAGTGTTTTTTAGTCTACTGACAGAATTATGTAACTGTCACCTGACCCCATTTTAGGACACTTTTGCCTGCTCAAAAACAAATCCAGTGCCCAGTTAGCATTCACGAGCCAGTGCCCTCAAATCCTAGCAGTTGTAATCTACTCCCTGTCTATAGGATTTGGTTATTATACACATCCCATGTGAGGAAGTATTCTTTATGGCGTTCGGCAACTGATCTCTTTAGCATATCTTCAAGATCTGTCCGTATCGTCACTACGTGATATTTGGATTGTTTATCTTTTTAAGCTCTTGTGAACTGTGAAGCTATGAATATTTGTGGCGTGTGCTTGTTCGTGTGAGCTTCCAACTGTGATTATTCTATCTTGGAATAGCATGTGGATCGTCAACAATCTAGTCCTCTTTTTGAATTTCTTCTCTAGTTTGAGCTGATGAGATAATTGGACAAGATACCTAGAGAAGTTGTACGTGACTTCTATTTTAAAAATCACCATAATTTGGGGCTTAACACTAATTCATCCTGCAGTTCTAGAGTTAAGATGTGCAAAACTCATAGCATGGAGCCCAAACCCAGGTAGTGACAGTTTCAGAGTGATCTGTTTCTTTGCCTGTCTGCAGCTTCCATCAGCTATCTGCATGTTGCCTCTGGTCCCTTTTCATCTTCAGGATCACACTGCATCTCTTTAAGTAAGGATATCTGGCTACCTGCTCTAAGCCCTAACTCCCCCTTACCAACCATTATAACAGAGTATTTGCAGGTTCTGGTACAGACAAGTTCAGAAGGGCATCTCTCTGCCTGTAACAGTAACTTGGAATCTCTCCTGAAAATAACACCCCTCCCCTGCCTCACCAGTTAGTTGACTTTGAAAGTAGAAACTAGTGTATTTCTCCTCCTAAGGAGAAGCAATCAAATGTGGACCATGATGCTGGTGCTTTAAAGAAATTGTCTGTCCTGAGTGTGAACTATATGCAGTGACTGTGGAAGACAGCTTGACAGTTTTTTACAGAACTAAATTCGTATGCTTCTCGGGTGCTTCCACGATCGCACTCCTTAGGATTTACCTGAGTGAGCTGAGCACGTGTCTGCACCCTGCACACCCACCTGTTTAATAGCTCTAGCTGTGGTCGTCAGAACTTGGAAGCAACCAAGATGCATTTCACAGATGAGTGAAGAGACGGATGTGCTGGGACATCCGGATGGTGGGCTGTCACTTACCAATAAACAAAAGGAGCTGTTAGCTCACAGGATGTGGAGGAAGTCTAAATGGTGTGTCTGAAGCTGAAGCCGATGAGAGCAGCCAGAATGGTAGAGAGATCTGTCTTCTGAGTCGGAATGGATGACCTTCAGGAAGAGGCAAAAAGTATGGAGCCAGGAAGATGGCAGGAGTTATGGAGACAGCAGCCAGGACTTAATGGTGGCAGTTTTAGGATGAAGATGCTGTTGTGAATGTTACTGCCATGTCAGGTGTGTGCCACCAAGTGCTTTTCCAACCCCACAGAAGATATGACACACAGAGCAAGCCCTGGCATCACCTACCAAGCCCAGGTTGAGTGTTCAGCCTAAATAGGATCTGGATGCCATGCCCCTACCCCACTCCCAACCAAAGCTTGGGAACACGGCAGAAGAGGGGTAGGCGATGGGAGGGCCGCTTTGAATGTTGTCTTCTAGACAAGACATGGCTGTTGTACTTATGAATTCACATCAGCCAAGATTACGGATACTTGGTGGGTGCTGGAGAAGAGAAGTCAACATCTTCAGGGGTGTGGCTGCTGGTGGGGTGTGCGGGCCCAGTGGGTGCCACACATCGGTGTAGACTCACTGATTGAACTCGGTGATTAATAAAGGAGGGAAGATGGACCACAAAGGCAGTAGGAGGGGGATCTGGTGTGCAGGGACCTAGGGGATTGAGTGAGTGAATATGATTAAGACACTAAAATTTCTGTAAAACTAAGACTGCTTTAAAATAAAACATACCAACTATGTGAAGACTCCATCCAGGAGAGGCACCTGACCACCATGAAGGAACAGTTCCACCCCCACCCTGCCCCCACCCTGCCCCCACCCTGCCCCCACCCTGCCCCCACCCTGCTTTTCAGGGACATGAATCTGTAATTATCTGTCCTTCCCAAATCTGCATTTTATAATTCTGTCTCCACCACATCTATAACTAAAATCCGCCTATCTCTCTCCAAAGAAAAGTCAAATTGGCTTAAGAAACAAGACTAGGTTTTGTATATATATATGCATA
Source organism: Mastomys natalensis (assembly GCA_021653895.1). NCBI lineage: Eukaryota > Metazoa > Chordata > Mammalia > Rodentia > Muridae > Mastomys > Mastomys natalensis. Next base: position 636,589 of record JAJTUV010000008.1, read on the forward strand.
TATATGCATATATATGCATATATATGTAAATGGATCTTATATATTATATAGATGTGCCTTATGGCTTTTAATTGTGTGTATGAGTTTGTGTGCATGCATGTGTGTGTGTCTTCTAATTTCTTTTAAGGATCGCATTTTCTGGTTGCTGCCAACTGTGAATCACACTGTAGGTTAGCTGGCCCCTGCTTCCAGCTGATTCTCCCGTTTCTGCCTCCTATCTCACCACAGGAGTACTGGGATTACACAGACTTTCCACCACATGCAGCTTTTTATGTGAGTTCCAGGAACTGGACTCTGGCCATCAGGTTTGCATGGCAAACTTTTACCTACTGAGCCATTTTCCTGATCCCTTTATGACTTTTAAATGACAGTTTTCCCCAAGTTAGAGTCAAATAATTGAAATTTCAAACATTCTTAAGATTGCACACCTATGCTGTGCCTCACAGATCCAAGCCCCCCTCACTGCCATGGTCACCGCAGCAATAGTCCCAGTAGCTACGGAGCAGCCTAGGTGTCTGCCAGGGCAGGCGAGGAAAGTGTGGTTTATGATACATGGATTTTCTTCAACTGGAAACAGTAAAGACACATCATTTTGGTGAAAGTGGATAATCAGATAAGTGGATTGAGCCAGTGACAGGAAGACAAGTGCCATATTTCCTCCAGTCTAGGTTCCTAGGTTGTATATAGCCACATGAGATCATGCAGAGATTTATAGACTTATAAACTGGGAGGGGGGCTGCAGAGAGTAGGGCTAGGGGCAGGGAACATACTCAACCTATAATGTATACTGTAAGAAAATTCCAAAAATACTTTTTTAAGAAGAAATCTAGGAAGGTCTCCATCTTGGAGCTTGGGCACAGCTGGACCGTGGAGAGGTTCTGTCAGATAGCAGCCATTGCTCAGGAGCCTCACGATGAGTTATTTTAGCGCTTCCCAGAGTTATCCTCAGACCCCTGGGGCTTCACTCCTTCTGAAAAGAAGCAGAGTCTCCCGGGGAGAATCCTGAAATAGACACGAAGCCCGGCTATCACTTCCCGTTCTTCCATGAGGACTCAGGGCAGGTCAGATTCACTCATCGTTATCGCTTCTGTTCAAAAATTATGAAAGTTCAAGTCAATCAACCCAGCGAGCGAGTCTCGTTAGTCACGAGCAGAATTCTAGGCTGGATCTTCTAGTCTCAGGCCATATGTGGTTTGATCTTATACAGGTTTAAAAGGAGAATGTAGAACAAGACTAAAAGCTAGCTCGCAGTGGGCGTTCTTTGCTTTAGTGCTAAAATGTCTGGCTCGTTCTTCTTCCCTTTTTAAGGAAGGCCATGAAGTGCTGGTGCTCTGAAGCCAAAAGTCTTAGCGTCATCTGACGGCTGCATCTTAGCTGCCCAGGATCCTCATCCACAGCCACGAGGTTTTGTTCCACAGGAAGCTCTGAGGAGTCTTCCTCGTGCTTTTTCGACATTTTGAAACCCATCAAGCGAACTTGAAGACATTTGTTTTGTGAGTTAGCGCAGACACACAATGTAGAAATATCTCACCTTATAAGATCCATTTACTTAGGGTTTGTGTGAGAGGAAGGTGCTATCTCTCTGCTTCTGTGTTTTTCTATCACTTCCTCTCCTTGTAAGTTCTCATTTTTTAATGTAATTTTCCATGTAGGTGCTAGAAAGTGAAATGGGAGACAATGAATCTGAGGGATCCCCTGAGTGTTTAATTATTGAGAAGATGAGGTTCTGGGCATTTAAGGTGGCGCGCACCAGATGTCTGAATTACAAAGCTCCTCCTCCTCCTTCATCACCGAGTATTTAAGGGGAGAAACTGTGATGTTGCCTGATAATTCTCTTCCTCATGGACATCTCTCCTGCTCACCTACTGCCCACATCAAACATGGCTGTGCTGACGGCTCCAAAACCCCACACCTTGTGCCCTGTAGATGAGGCATTAAGAAGCATGAAATTGGCTGGGGAGATAGCTTAGTAAGCTAAGCACTCACCACACAAGTGTGAGGACCTTACTTCAGAGCCCCAGGACCCACATAAAGCCAGACATACAGTCACATGTCTGCGATCCCTGAGGTAAGATCAGGTAGAGAGAGAGAGAGCACCAGGAAGCTCATAGACCAGCTAGCATATAAGAAGAGACTCTGTCTCAAACAAGGTGGAAACGGAGAGCTAACAGGCACCACAGCACACATGTACCTGCGCTCACACATGCAACCAGGGAAGAAGCACAAAACACCTTCTCTGTGGTGTCGTGGTCAAACATATACTAGTAAAATCTAATCATGGGAAGAGATCAGATAAGCCTGGACCAAGGAGACTCCACGAAGAAATGCCTTGCCATCTTTTTTTTAAGTGTTTGTAGTTACTTATTCATTCATTCATGCATTTGGTTTTTTGAAACAGGATTTCTCTGTGTAGCCCTGACTGTCCTGAACTCTCTGTAGAAAAGGCTGGCCTCAGACTCAGAGTTCTGCCTGCCTCTGCCTCTGGTGCTGGGATTAAAGGTGTGCGCCACCACCGCCTGGATGGCTTGTCACCATTAAAATGCCAATGTCACTGAAGAAGGAGAGCTTGAGAAACTGTTAGAGATTTTTTAAAGCCGTGACAGCTAATACAATAGATGGATTTGGATTGGATACAAAGCTAGAAAATTCGTTGAAAAGGACCCAATGGGATTTTTCTTTCTTTCTTTCTTTCTTTCTTTCTTTCTTTCTTTCTTTCTTTCTTTCTTTCTTTCTTTCTTTCTTTTTTGGCAAAATTGATGTATCAATTCTAAATCATATGTTATCCATGTTAATTTTTATAAATATTACAAGTACATTGGGGTTATGTGAAAATATTGTTTCTTGAAAGCACTTATGAGTATGAGGAACTGTTGGATGATGTTGGCAGTTTTATTCTTGAAGGGTTCAGCAAATGCCCACCTGCCGGTGTGACAGGAGTAGTGAGGCAGAGGGGGCACACTTAGTCATTTAGTCACCGAAACAGGTGGGCAGGTGGGCGTGCACAAAGGGATTATGGAGCTTTGCAACTTTCTTCTCAAGTTTCACTTTTTCTACAGTTAAAAGCCAGGCACAGTGGCACAGACCTATAACCCTTGCAGTCAGGAAACTGAGACAGGATTGCGAGTTTGTAACCAGCCTGGGCTACATAGTGAGACCATGTTTAAAAAATAACTAAAACTATTTCTCTGTTTAACATCAGTCTATATTTTATGGTCCCAGGTCTTTTCAATTGTTAATATGGCAAATCTTTCTTAACTAAAAGTATTAGACTTCTTAACTTCAAGGATAGTGTTTCTGTATGTGTTTTCAAAAGACAGAGAAACCATTACTCGTAAAAATATTATCAGTGAGGTGTAAGGGATTGACTTCAGGCAAGGGATCCCAGAGATGACAGCACCATCAGACCTCTGGGGACCCACAGCACAGTCACTGCCATCATAATTCAGGAGCCGCGGGAGATCCAACCATCTTTGCATTCCCACGGAAGCTTGTGGGCACTGACCTGTGGCCTTATGGACAGGTATCCTCAGGGCTTGGCTCTTGTCTGCCATCTTTTCTCTCCATGGTGTTTGTTTCCCCTTACATGTCTTGCACTCTGTTTTTCCCAAAGAAGGGCCTTGATAGGGTGACTCAGTCACCATGCATTGGTAAAATAAAGCTTGTTGGACAGGTCACAGCTCAAACTGGGAGCCACCACCCCAACTTCCCAAGCCTTGCATATGGGTGGGAGTGGCCCCTATTTAGCTCTAGAGCCTTCCTCTGCAGTCTAAGATATTATACTAAATCCATGCACAATAAAGGACAATGACCAGTGTAGGGATGTGTATGGGAGGAGATGGGCGGTGGTTCAGTACCACCCTCAGGGAACACATCCCCTTCTGTAGCGCTCCCCACAGCTGTGTTTCTTATAGCTTGCTGAAGGGCCATGGCTGTTTTTACCTTTGGAGACAGGATCTGTTCTACAGCCTAGCCTGGCCACAAGCCTAGAAACCCTCCATCATTGTTCACCAGAATGTTGATTAGAGCAAGCACGAGGCTTGCACCCGGCTAAGATACACTCAGTTAAATATTCTCTAGGATGTAAATGTCAGGAAACTGACTTCTTTGCCCATCTTGTTCTGTGTTTTCTTCAACTCCTACAAAAATCTCTGGCACACAGTAGGTCCCCAATAAGTATTTGTTGAAGGGATCAAAAAGCATTAAGTCAATTATTCAACCCAAAATGCAGTATGCACCTATCTTTTAAAAGAGAAGGTGAGGGCTAGAGAGATGGTTCCATGGATAAAGCACCTCATGCACAAATGTAAGGACTAACTCACTTAAAAGCCGGGTGGGCCTGGCAGAATTAGCCAGCTCTGGGTTCAGCCAGAGACTCCACCTCAGTAAACAAAATAGAAAGCAGTAAGGAAGACACATGATGTCAGTCTTTGGCCTACACACAGATGAACACACACACAGACACACACATACATACATATACATACAGAGAGAGACATACACACACATACATACACACATATACAGACACACAGACACACAGACACACAACACACACATACACACATACACACATACACACATACACAGAGAGAGAGACATACAAACACATACACACACATACACAGAGAGAGAGACATACACACACATACACACACACATACACACACACATACACACACTGTGCATGTAAGTATATATACAAGCAAAAAAGTAAATTAGCTTATTTGAAACATTACTATCACAGATAATCATATGTTAGTGATACCTCCTTGGCCAGAAAGTAAATAGTTCATAGTCTATTATTTTATCTCTGATTCCTAAGTACAATAATCGTATGTAAAAAAAAAAAAAAAAAAAAACCTAAAGCAAAAACTTGATCACAGAACATCTGTAATGGCCACCAACACTTTCAAGTTATAAAAGCATAACATCGGTAACATAGATAGTTGATGTTCTCATCCAGATTCTGACATATTACCAGCAAGCATCGGTTTGAACTGTGTCAGTCTCCATTGAAAACGTGCCAGCTTTATTAACACCACAATTAACAGACTTTTAATTAAGTTGCTGATTCTGTTAATAATGTAGAGGACTGTTTTTTAAAAGAGTTGGATAAGCATTTCTTTTTGTTGTAATTTTTTTATATAACTTTTATTCTGCAAATTTCAGGTGCGGAATGGGGGAAACGTTTCAGCAGATATGCACGAGCACAAGCAGAATTTCAAAGCACTATCTATTGCTCTACGAATAGAAAATGGTTCATCTTTCTTTTTTTTTTTTTTTTTTTGGTTTTTTTTTTTTTTTTTTGAGACAGGGTTTCTCTGTGTAGCCCGGGCTGTCCTGGAACTCACTCTGGAGACCAGGCTGGCCTCGAACTCAGAAATCCACCTGCCTCTGCCTCCCAAGTGCTGGGATTAAAGGCGTGAGCCACCACCGCCCGGCTTCATCTTTCAAAACCCAAGCATTGCTTGTTGGGAATTTTGAATGCGCTACTGAGACATTTAAATTTTACTCTTGTGTGTGTGTACAGGTTGATCATTTTAGGATCCTGGCTCCTGGACTGATGGCTGATAGTGCTAAACAGTGTTTGTGGTGCGGCTTTCCATGGCCGGAAGTGAGGATTACATTTCCAATGCTGCCTCATGCTTGTTTCTAAGAATTCCTACTTCTACATTCCCATGACATGACAATGTCATGTCTTCTATCTGAATAGAAAACATCAAAGGTACTTGTATCCATCAAAACCAGATATGATATGATATTCCAGTCTAATGGCCTCATTCAGATAGACAGTAAAAAAGCAGAGATGTTTTCTGCATAGCAAGGGCCAGTCCTGAAGTGCTTAGTGCTTGCACATTGGAGCCAGGCTGTCCAAAGGAGAGCATCTTCCTGTGGTGTCCGCCACTCCCAACAGTAGCACTGCCAGGCAGTGTTCCATCGTGTCTCTAACATGCCCAAGGTGCTTCTCCGCATGTTAGTTAGATTCAGATCTTCATGACTCAGTTTTTATACCAGGAAACTGAAGAAATTGTCATATCCCCTCCTTGGCTTCCCTGCCTCCTCTCGCTCTCTTTCTCTTTCTTTCATCTCTTTGGTTTTGGAGTGTGAACCCTGAACCAAACACAGTTCCACTGCAGTGTCCTCCCAGCTCCCACCTTTATATTTACTACATTGAGTATAATTTCACATATCAAATTGGTCCTTTGTCTCTGACTCTCATATGTGTGTGTGAGAGTTAGTATCGGTTGTCGACTTGACAAGGATGTAGAATCATCTAGAAGATAAGCCTCTGAGCATGACGGTGAGCAAGTTGCTAGACTGAATTGAGATGGGAAGACTCACCCTAAGTGAGGGTGGCAGCATCGCATGGGATGGGATCCTGGACTGACTAAAGAGGCAAAGGTTTCCTGACATGGCTTCCCCACCATGACAGACTGCACCTCAAACTCTAAGCCGAAATAAACCCCCTTCCTTCCCTAAGCTGCTTTTTCTCAGGAACTTCATCACAGCAACAGGAACAGCAGCTAACACAGAAGGCATGGGTTCCTTTAGAGGGAGAGATGCATACAGATTTTAACGGCACAGATTCTTCTAAGACACAAGTCAAGTCAGCCCTTGTAGTTGGTTATCAGATGACCGTTACCATATCCCCTTTGTTCCTGTGTGTGAGTTTTAACAATGGTGATAGATGGCGAACACAGCCCTTGCTGTCACTTGATCCAGTGGCTGCAGAGGTTCTAAAGAACAACACTAACTAACCAGTCAAAAAACTGGTGGGAAGTTCTCATGCTCCTGACAACATGTGTGGCCATAGGAAGTGCTGACCTAGGCAGCAGCTCCGGTAAATCAGAGTGCATGTGCAAAATAAATGGCATCTAACAGTTTTTAACCAATGGTGCTTTTATAGTTTTAGAGAGAAATGCACACATGTGTGCATACACACACATGCATACACTCATTTGCATGCACACACAAATACACAAAGATGAGGCTGAGCATAGTGATGTAAGCCCATAATCCTAGCCTTGGGAGGCAGAGGCAGGAGGACAAATGTTAAGTTCAAGGTCATTCTGGTCTACACAGCTAGTTCCATTGCAGCCATTAAGACCCTGTGTAGACAGACAGATGATAGATAGATAGATAGATAGATAGATAGATAGATAGATAGATAGAAAAATGGGAAGGAAGGGGAAGGAGAAGAAAGTAGGAGGAAGAAGAGGAATGGGAGGAGGAAGGCAAGAAGCAGAGATAGAATTACTTTTGACAGACAATACACACTTTTCATTCATTCATTCATTCATTTATTCATTCATTCATTATTTAAACCAATTAACTCCTTATGAAATGCCAAGTACTTTAATAATGCCTGGAGATATTAAGCAAACTAACCATGCAAAAAGAAAACAGAAGGCAACGTATGTTTTAAGCTCACCACCAGTGTTTTCATTAGTAAATACTCGGTAGCTTGCAGAGCTTAGAACTTGAATTTAATTTGGCCGTTGTTTGGTCTGGAATGCATGAAGAGACACTGCGCTGCGCAGACCAGGTTTCAAGGAAGCCTCTGCAAGGAACCAGGACTCCTGCTCAGCTGCTGCGTCTGTCCCTCTCCAGACAAAGCCAGGCCAAGCAGAGCACAGGACTGTGACAGACAGCTTCGCTCGGTGGTTTGCGGAGGGGCCATGGCAGACACTCTGGGTCTGTGCACTTTAGAAACCAAAGCTTATCTGATTTTTTAACTTTTTACCATGCTACTGCCATCTCAATATATTTTTCTGACCGTCCCCGAGAAGACAGGAGCGGAACTGACCTCTCCTCGCGTCTCTGCCACCGTGGGGCTCGTGTAGGCAGACTGACATCTGCAGGCACATCGTTAGCGAGTTGGCAGCCTCTGTGCCCTGTGCAGGTTGCCGTCAGACCTGCCTTCTACAGCAGCCTCTTTCTGGTTGATTAACTTTAATGTAATTTTAATTAAAAACCACAGTGTCAAAGGGTTTAGCTACTCGAGAAATGAGCACAGACTGCGGCCCAGTGGCAGCAGTCACTTGGAAAATGGAAATGCGTCCTGACACTGTTGTGCGGGGGCCAGATAAACAGGGTCGCTGCAGTGCTGGGCTCCACGCAGGGAGGACACGGGGAAACGTCAGAAGCAAGGCCTCCTTGCACTCGGAGGTTCCAGGGTACCCATTTCAGGTGTCATCCACAATTTTGAGACCTCTTTCTGTTCTGGCACACAATCATACCCTATACGGTGGCTGGCTGTGACCGTTCTGATCTCCTGTTGGCACCTAGGGCTGTAAGTTATCCCACAGATCTGGGTTAGAAATGAATCAAATTTAAACCGGAAAAAAAAAAAAAAAAAAAACAACTGAAGACCAGTTACACTTTAGTAATTTATTCAACCATTAAACCTCTCTGGTTTTCTCACTGTTTTGTTTGTTTATTTGTTTTAATGGAGATAGGGTCATTTGAATCTCAGAAATACACTTTCCTTTCAAGAAAGCACTTTCTCTGGGATGTGAATCTTTTACAGGTGGCCCGAGGGAATGTCATCTTTCAGTGGTACCCTTGCTTTGAGGAAATGGTCATGTAGGTAGGTTTAGCCATGTGACATGATGTCTCAAAAATAGGTTACATTCCTTAATCTGCTTGTGCACTGAAACCTAATCACTTTTCACATTTCTTCTTGGCCTTCCGAGACTGTTTTTCAATTCCCATTTTCCTGTTGATGCTAAACTGCTCAGAAAGGAAACACTGAAGGGGCGGTGCTGTGTGGGCGAGGTGCTCTATTACTGCCGGTGGAGTGTCTCTGGTCCATGGTGAAATGCCCTTTAGTGTCCCTCAAGGTAGCTAATTTTTAGGGCACAAGTCTCAGGAGAACACCTAGTGACGTCAATTCTTCAGAGGAGAGTTTCCTGCACCAGGTCTGTGGTTAGGCGAGGCTGCTTTGCCGACAGATGGGGCCGGTACCCGTGGGCCCGGAGCCATGTGAACAGAAGGGGCCCCCGGACCCTGACAGAGAGGATAGACAGAACCGTGGGGGAGAGTTTAGGGCAGTGTGCAGGGAGGGAGAGAGCAGGCATGGAGGGCTTCTACACCAAGTCCAGCAGAGAGGAAGAAAATCAAACCAAGCAGATGGGTGGACCGGGAGAGGTGATTTGAATTGTGTAACTTGCTTAAGAGACTAATAAAAAACGCAGTCTCTTGGGGGAGGGCTTCGCCGCAGGCAATTTTGGAAAATTGGAAATTTAGCTAAGATGGCCAAAGGGGAATGAACGCTGAGAAGAATAAACAGAAAAAGTAGACAAATGAACGGAATGGAGGTTTTGTTGGGAGGAGTCCTCTGCGACCTCTGTGCACACTCAGGAGGCCCATTACAACCGCCTTCTCTAATAGAATACAAGGTCGGGTTTTTTGGTTTTTTGATCATCAATTCAGCAGAATAATTAATTAAAATGGTCTGGAGAATGACCTAATGCAGGAGAACGTGCCTATGATGCAATTGTCTTTTCTTTGTCTTTATTTGTGGTACTGGGGCTGAAATCCAGGGCCTTTCCTGATTTGCAATAATTTAATTCTTTTGTGCGTGTGTGTGTGTGTGTGTGTGTGTGTGTGTGTGTGTGCATGTGTGTATGAAAAAGGAAGAACCCAGAGAGAGCTTTGTGTACACAACCCAGGGACTCTACCACTGAGCTGCATTCTCAGCTCACCTCACAGTGGACATTTGTTTGTTTATCTGTTATTTGTTTGTTTGATTTATTGATTACTCATTTATCTATAGAGATAGGCCTGGCCTCAAACGCACTATGTAGCCAAGGATGACCTTGGACTGCTGATCCCCCTGCCTCCCTCTCCTGAGTGCTGGGATTGCAAACTTGTACTACCATATCCTGTTCCATATGGTACTGGAGACCAAACCCAGGGCCGGATGGATGCTAGGCAATCACTCTACCAACTCAGCAGCGTTTCCAGCCTATGAAGGTTTTAAAGAAGAAAACCCACTGGAGACAATCCGAATTAGTTGAGCCAGAGGTTCCAAAAAACCTTACCTAGAATACTACATTTTCGTTGGATATATATGCTTTTTGTAAAATAGTTCTGTGGGCAATGTGAGGAGGCCTGAGTTACATGTCACACACAGACAGCAGGATGGTAAATAGAAGATAAATGGATGATAGATGGATAAGTAGGTAGATAAACACGTACATACTGTACTGGCTGGGTTTATGTGTCAACTTGACCCAAGCTGGAGTTATCACAGAGAAAAGCTTCAGTTGAGGAAATGCCCCCATGAGATCCAGCTGTAAGGCATTTTCTCAATTAGTGATCAAGGGGGGAGGGCCCATTGTGGGTGGTGCCATCCCTGGGCTGGTAATCTTGGGTTCTATAAGAAAGCAAGCTGAGCAAGTCAGGGGAAGCAAGCCAGTAAGTAACATCCTCCATGGCCTCTGCATCAGCTCCTGCTTCCTGCCCTGTGTGAGTTCCTGTCCTGACTTCCTTTGGTGATGAACAGCAATGTGGAAGTGTAAGCTGAATAAACCCTTTCCTCCCCAACTTGCTTCTGGGTCATGATGTTTTTTCAGGAAGAGAAACCCTGACTAAGACACATACTGCATACATACATACATACATACATACAAACAAACATAGATACATACATGATAGGTAGATTTTTTTTTTCCTTGCAAGACTTTCCAGAATCTTAGCATATAACTTTTCTCTAACTCTGCCAGTGGAACTCTATTTGAAAGGTGTTTCTTGAGGATCCTTTCAAGTGTATATGGGGTACACTGCCTTGCAGCATCAGGACACCGCAGCCCTGTGTTCAGTGTGGACCGGATTGTCTGTCCATCCGTGTCTCATAAGTCAAAATATTTGTTCTATGGAGGACATCTTTAATTAAAGAGTTTGTTTCACACCTGTGGATTTCCAGTTTGAGGCTGGTCAGAGCCACTAGCAACTTTGCAGACAGCCTGAGATACAATAGAAATGACGTCTTAAATCAGGGTGTGATCTGGGGACTGCTTACCACAGAAGTACTGGAATTAATCTCCAGCACCCAAGTAAAAATCCAGGCATGATGATACATGTTTGTATCCCAGCCCCACAGAGGCAGAGACAGGCAGCTCTCTGGGGATTGATAACCAGCCATCTTTGCTCAATCCATGAGCCAAGGACCTAGTAAGAAACCCTGTCTCAAAACTAAGGTAAGCAGGGTTTACGGAGCAACACCATAAAACGATCTTTGACCTCCACACACAGGCCGCCTCTATATCCGCATACACACGTGCATGTACAGTTTATATTTGGTTAGACCTTAAATAAATACCTTGCAAGCACCGACTCGCTGGGAGGGAATTCTGGTCACATCCACCAACATTCTTTCCCGCCCACCTGACAAGCCTGAACCTGGCTTTCATTTATAATTTTCATCGTTCGTGAACAGTGTAACACAGAACTCTTTATGGTCTAGGCGAGCCTTATCACTGTGTCCCCAGTACTTGCCAAGTGAGGTTAAGAGTGTATTATCCTTCCACAAGGACCAGAGTTAAATTCTTAGCACCCACATCAGGTGGCTCACAATTGCCTATAACTCCAGCTCTGGGGAATCTGACACCTCTGACCTCCTTGTGTTCCCACACATGGCATTAACACACATACTGGTGATTAAGAGTAAAATAAATAAGTCAAGTATTATTACTGCTAATGAATTATCTCTCTGGCTAATGGGGGACACTAATGACAGCACATCTAAAGCAAAATGATAGCTTGCTGCTTTTGATTTTATTATTATTTATTTTTATTTTTTATTTTTTTTGGAGACAGTGTAGCCTTGACTGGCCTGGAACTCACTGCATAGACCAGGCTGGCCTCAGACCTATAGAGCTCTGCCTCCCTGCCTGGGATTAAAGGTGTGGCCAACGGCCTGTCCATTCTCCACCCCACCCCCCCATTAAGATAATGCTGTGAGGTGTGCAATAATCCCAGCATTTGATAGGCCGAGGAAGGAAGATTGCTGTGGGTTCAAGGCCAAGGCTAGCCTCCGTTTCTGTTTAGGCGATCTCCTGTGGCTGTGATAAACCACCATGACCAAAACCAGCTTATGGAAGAAAAGAGTTTCCTTTGTCTTTAAGTTCCAGAAGGACAGTCCTTTCTGGACAGAGAGGCACAGTGTCCAGCACAGGGACCCGGCTGAACTCATATGGGTGGGGTGGGAAGACACAGTCCAGGTTAGGAAGTTGAAGGGAGGTTTGAAGTTGAACACGATATTGGAGACAAAGTATCACACTTTGGCTCTATTGCATCCACATGGCTGACATTGGGTTTACTTTCCAGGATGGAGACACCAGAGCAGGTTAGAGCAAGAATGGAAAGGGTGTTTGATGTACTAACTCAGTCTTCATGTGATTGGGTCCTGGCGGGAAGCCTCACAGAGTCAACGGGAGTCAGCATCTCTCCTCCTAGTCTGCAGCAATACTTCTAACCTTTGCAGAACACATTTCATATATATTTTAAATATGTCATGGCATTTAATCTTCACATCAGGTGGAGCTCTGGGTGGCGTGATTTTACTGAGAAAGGAAGAGTTGCCTTAAACGTAGATGGTACAAGTAACAGCTCCCTGGTAGAGAGCTGAGGCAGGGAGCTCCCTGGAAGAGGGCTGAGTCCCAGTACTCACTGTTTTCTCTCTGACTGCTAATGAAACACGTGAGCGGCCACCTCAGGGTTTTGCTGCCACACCTTCTCCGTGTGCCATGGTGGATCACATCCTCACACAGGAAGTCAAAATGACCCTCTGTGCTCTCATTTCTTTTGTCTGAAAAAAACCATAAAAATAGCTAATTCAAGTGGGATTTTTATTCTCAATTTACAGAGTAAGAAGTAGATGCGCAAATGCACTCTAGTATCCATGGTCCTGCCATTGTCGGGCTCTTGGTTGGACTCTGGTTCCCAAGTCCTTTCCATCAGCACAGTGGCTTTGAAGACAGCTGATTTTATCTTCCTTGGGATTTCTACCAGCATGCTGAAGAGATGAAGGGACCTAGCCAATGCACAGGATTCGTGTGCGTCCATGTTCCACAGAGTAGAACACAAAGAGGTGATTCTCAAATACCTTTCTAGATTTGGTAAATAGTAATGAAAAGCACACAGTCCAATTCTAGAACATTCTACTTTGTTCTGGGGGCACTAATATTTTATATTGTTATATTTTGTATGTTATCTGTCTCTTTCACAACTATGGAATCTCCTAAAAGAATATGGTAAATGCTGAAAATCTTTAGGCAATTTGAGAGTTTAAATAGGGTAAAATATATACCTTCAAAGTACAACAGACTATTTTCCAATGAACTTAGTTTGTATTAACTTTCCCAGGGAAGACTTGAACAACTCTACTCACCTTGAGCAAGCACCAATGAGACCAAAGTAATGATTCTACCAAATCCAGCTTGGTGAAAACAATGAGTTGTGCTTTACTTACAAGATGAAAGATTACTCTAGAACAACTCTGTCACCAAAGGGTGACAGCTTCCACATAGCTGCATGGAGGTTCCTACCCACAATCTATCTTTAGGTAACCTTCCACTCTATACTCTACTAAGTCTGAAAACCAGCATTCATCTGGGGCAGAGTTACATGCAGGTGGGAAAGAGAAGCAGAAAGAAACGGGTAGAACCTCGGGTGAGTGTCCAATGATCCTCCCTAAGTCCTCCTTCTGCAAGGAGGATATCAACAGACCTGTTATTCTTGTTGAGGGCATCTTGTAGGGAATCAGATTTGCTCATATTAGGATGAAAATGTCATGTTATGTGCAGAAGACAGTGTTTCCCATCATTATAAAGCTAACCCAATTCAAACACCACTGTGACTTCTATTCCTGAGAAACATTTAAGTTTCATAAGCAACTTTGTACTTGTAAATAGCCACAAAATGTGGCATTAAACCAAGTGACGTTTCTGCTTCTGCATCTGCTTCTGCTTCTGCATCTTTCCCCCCTGTGGAACAGAATCAATAATTGTTCAAGGAAGGACGGGCACCGCTGTCTTCTCCAGAGAGAAGTCTGATTGGATGGTGCTTGGGAAGGTCATGGTGTGCTCTCAGTAGCAAGTTTATTCTGCAAATGAACTTGGATGTTGGTCAAAACCCATCGTGGAACTTCCATGATGTTGCTCAGTGACAGCTGGAAACAGAATGAGAAGTTAAATTCCAGCTGATACTTGTCGGCAGCCAGCAAGGGAGATGAACAGAGGTAGGACTGAAAATAAAAGCTAGTTCTATAGTATTTGAGATCCATCCTTCTAAAGTCTTGTAGTTCCATAGAATGTGAGATCTATCTTTCTAAACTCTTGTTATTATATATCCTATCTAGACTCTGAGGGCAGTTGTACAAGAGAGGAACTATGAATTCTATACTTTGATCCCAAGATCCTCTGCCAGACATGTTTACTTCTGTGACTAAATGGTATCATCAACAGTTTTATCAGGGTAGGTGTTAGATACCTTGTCTTACACACTGGAAAACTAAGGCCTTGGGTTAACTAACTGGCCTGAATCCTAAGCCTAAGGATAAAATCTTCTTGGCAATTCCCTCACTGACAAAACATCTGGGTATAATAACAAAGAGTGTAACAGACGTTTCAGAGAGAAAGGCATGACAAAACCTTTTACACTGGGTTATCTGTGCACATGCTTGTAGTAGAAGGGATTATTTAATCCCCAAATTTGCCGCTGTAAGTCTCCTAACCGAATGAGACCAGTAAAGGAAAACACAACTCAATAATTATGGTATAAATAGCATGCCTAGATTGGGCAGATTTACCACTACACTCTTCTAATCCCCGGCTATGAGATCCCTTATAACTTGCAATTCATCCAGGCCACGTGCTTGTCCAGCTCCGACTCCTCCGTCGTCAACTTCCTACTGATGCCTTCCTTCTGCTCTGCTTCCTCCTGCTTCTACCTCTGCTTCTGCTTCTACTTCCTCCTTTTATATCGAATTCCTCTCACACTCTCCTCCCCTAAGCCTTTTTCTCTGCCTCCCCTTCTACTGCCCAATCTCTGGCTCTAGTCTTTATTTTACAGGTCTTAATTGGACAGAAGGTTTACAAGACATCACCTGTGTACAGATTCAATCATCTTCTGCAGCCCCTCCCAGAAGGGTGGAACTAGGATCAAAATACAAGGCTGGGGCTATCCACAACACATGCTCAAGACTTAGGCCTTGGGAAATCCCAGCAGAAGCTATACATTTCAGGTAGAGCAGGCAAATTACAAGAAGCTGATCAAACAAAAGCTGAAATATGCGGTAGGGCATAGAGATAGATCAGAATATAGAAGTGCTATAATATACCTAGAATTTAAAACACTAACAACAAAATCACAAGACAGGCAATAAAAGGAAGGTGCAGCCCCTTGACAGGCAAAATACAGGCTACAAAATCTTATTTCATGAGTGCTTCAATGTCAGAGCTAAGAAAGATTTCAATAGAACCATTCAAAGAACTAACAGAAAACAGATTGGAAAGACCACTCAGTGGGTAAAGGCTTGCTGTGCAGTTGTGAAGACTCAGTTCGAATCCCCAGAAGGCACATAAGCTGAACCCATAGTGTGTGTCTGTAATTCCAACACTCAGCAGGGAAATAGGAACAGCTAAATTTCACAGACTGGCTAGCCTGGGGTACACAGCGCAAACAAGAGAGTCTCTGTCTCAAATAAGGCAGAAATAACACCTGAGGTTGTGCTCTGACTTTACACACACATCACAGGACTCATGTATGTGCCAGTGTTCACACACAGGAAGAAGCAATACATGAAGATAAAAACATACACACGTGAAGATAAAAGAATAACTAAGTAAAAGAAGCCGGAGAAGGGAAAGAAGAGACGAGAGTCATGCTATGTCAAAGCAAGACACCAGCAAGGAGACAGTTCGTAAAGAGGAACTGGTAGAAAATCATAAAGTATGAGACTAAAGAGAAAAAAAAGTCAGAGAGAGGCTCAGCAGACTTGAACAGGTCTGAAGACAGGCTGATAGAAGTTATGGCCTCTGAAAATAAATAGAGACAGAGAAAGCAGGGATGTGAACAAGGCTCAGAAAAGTGGGTTGGCATTAAGATGACAGCCTACCACAAAAGGAAGACCAGGAAGAAGACAGGGGAGAGAGAAAGTAAGGGAAAATTTCTAGAACCTAAAATTTTTGTTTAAAATATGAGTCTACACATCCAAGAAGTTCTCCAAAATCTAAACAATGTAGTCATCAAGACATGGACACATTAAACTAAATACACCAAGAAGAAAAAGCAAAGACAAAATCATGCAAATACCAAGAAAAAAATCATCATATGTAATATTCAGCTCAATGAGATAAACAGCTGAGTTTTCACCTAGAACTATGGGACCAGAGAGTTAAAATGCCGGGAGGAAAAAAGGAGCCAAAGGCAGGTCTCAAACTGCTTTTCAAATATGGAGACAAAAGAAAAAAGGCAAAACCAGAGACACAATGGATCTGTTGTGAGCAGACCTGCCCCCTTATAGGAGAGGCTAAGAAAGAAAAAGAAAGAGAGAAAGAGAGAGACAAAGGAAGGAAGGAAGGAAGGAAGGAAGGAAGAAGGCAATGACATAGATAAGTTTAAAAACTACAATGAAAATATGGAGACTGTGAGGGGAGATGTCTGAAAGAGCGAGTGAACAGGAGACATGAGAGGTTAGTGGGGTTTGTGTGGGATGCGAACAGCTGGAAGGGGACCATTGGGGCAGTGAGCAGAACCAGAGAGGCAGTGGGTGACTGAGAACAGGATGCGATGATGTGTGTGTATGGACATGTAAATCTCACGATGAAAGGCTTTACCCTGTGTGCGGAAACCCATAACAGCTCTCAACACGGGTCAGTGTAGTGGCACGAGCACTGTATCCCAGTTCTTAAGATGAGAAGGTGGGCGAGTCAAGAGTTTCTGGTCACCATTGGCTCCCTGAGCCACAAGAGACTGTCTCAAAAAAACAAACAACCCCACCCAAAGAGGAGGAGAAGGTAGTATTAGTAAAAATTTTCTCTGTTTTAGACTCTTTAGTTACTTAAGTGATTTAATAAAAATGTGTGCATGTGACATGGTTAAGCTAGTAGCCTTAAAAAAAAAAATCTATTTGACAATATTGCTACAAGGGAGCAAAGCTCCATTAGAGTTAGAGAATTGCGACTGGTGACATATGACTAATACCAGATCATCCCTCGAATTCACAGCAACACTCTAAAGTATGAGAATTGTTTTAAAGGTCAACACAACAGACTTCATAAGTAAATTCATATCTTCTTTTAACCCTCAGGAACTTTAATACACATAAAGTTCTACGAGGTGATGATTAATGGTGTGTTTAGATATGTAACATGTCCATTCGCTATAAATTATTATTTGTACTGTTCTTTAATAGTTATAGTGCGAAAGAAGGGAAAGAACACAGTCAAGTGGAATAAGACGTCTGTATCTCACTGGAATCAAGACAGTCCACATCTAGAAGAGGTCGTGGTGAGATAAGCTAAACTGAATATCAGCCTCGAAGAAAATAACTTCTAAAACATAAGTAAAGGGAGCTGGAGAGGCGGCTCAGCAGGTAAGAAGGTTTGATGCTCTTGCAGAGGACTGGATGGTCATTCCCAATACCCAGGTCAGGGCAGCTCACAGATACTTGTAACTTCAGCCTGGGATCTGATACTTCTATCTTCCATGAGGATTCATACTCACATACACACATACACTTAGACACACATACATACACAGAGAGAGAGAGAGAGAGAGAGAGAGAGAGAGAGAGAGAGAGAGAGAGAGAGAGAGAAGGGAGGAAGAGAGGGAGGGAAAGAGGGAGGGAGGGAG
Source organism: Mastomys natalensis (assembly GCA_021653895.1). Lineage (NCBI taxonomy): Eukaryota > Metazoa > Chordata > Mammalia > Rodentia > Muridae > Mastomys > Mastomys natalensis. Next base: position 654,451 of record JAJTUV010000008.1, read on the forward strand.
AGAGAGAGAAAGAGAGAGATTTTCTTAGTGGGGTTGTAGTTTGAATAGGAGTGCCCCCATAGACTCATGTGTTTAAATGCTTGCCCATCTGGAGTTGCACTATTAGGAGGTGTGGCCTTATTGGGGGAGGTGTGGCCTTACTGGAGGAGGTGTGGCCTTATTGGTGGAGGTATGTCAATGTGAAGGCAGGCTTTGAGGGTTATATATGCTCAAGCTACACCCAGGGTGAGACACAGTCTCCTTCTGCAGCCTGCAGATCAAGATGTAGAACTCTCAGCTCCTCCAGCACCATGCCTGCCTGGATGCTGTCCTGCTTCCCACCGTGATGATGATGGACTGAACCTCTGAAAATATAAACCAGCCCAATGAAATGTTGTCCTTCATAAGAGTTGCCTTGGTCATGGTGTCTCTTCATAGCAATGACACCCTAACTAAGACAGTGGGGAATGTCATTATAGGAACTCAAGTGTTACAACAGAAATAGTTCTTCACTGTGGTTGTCACTGATCACAAGATCAAGATCAAGATCTGTCACAAGATCAAGCCAGACAGAATTCTAGTACCTGTTGGGGTAGGGTACAGGTTCACAAAGTCCCACCCCCAAGCTAAGGAGCTATTGTCAGCGAAAGTTAGTTTTCTTTTGAGATGAGGCCCCTGGTAGGTTTCTAGTCTCTGGAATGCTCTACAGCTATGCGCATGCTGACAGCACTAGGTAGATTAGTAGGTTTTTTGTTTTTTTTTTTTTTAATGTAATGAAAATTGGGAGGTCAAAATTGTTGGGAAGAGTATGGGAGGAAGTGTGGGAGTAAATGTGTGTAATTCTATGAAACTACACTGTGTACATGTATGAAATTCTCAAGATGTAGGTTCAGATTTTTCAAAACCTATTTTAGTAAGGGTTCTTACATGCTTCAATCTCCCTTCTAACCCATCGACCAAAGGTAGGAGAGGAAGATGGTTAATAGGACAAGGGGATGTGGACTTGTTTAGAAGTAGTTCTTTGGGGTGATTCCAATCTTTGTTGTCAGCAGTCCAGTCCACTATCAAAACACCAAACATTAATCAGCAGCAGTGGCTCCATCCAGAAGAAAATGAGAGACTCTGCCAATCAATCGGCATGAGTTCCCTGAAACAGGAAAAGGCGGCTGAAGAACCATCAGAAGTTCTTTGGTGCATTTCTCTCTACAAAGTCAGGACGAGCAAAGATCGGAGAAGAAAGCAAGGCAAACTGATGCAGGAACGCCGTCAGCATCAGTGAAGCTCAACAAAGAGCAGCAAGACACACCGGCGCAAGAGCATCATCCGCTGTCTCTTAGGTTATACTTACACTCTTTCCAGACATCATGGGTCCTCTCCAAGGTCTGCTCCAGCAAAACATCACATGCCCTTTCATCAAGCAATTTCCAGAAAAACATGATACACAACTGAATCACCAACAAAACCAGAAATTCCCACTTCATCAATCAGGAAGTAAAAATATTTCAAAAAATAATTCACTTGGTGAAAAACAGTAATAAAATAGGAAAGATGGTCAAAAAGTAGGCATGATATACATAGAGAACACAAGCAGATAGAAACCCAAGTCTACCCCAACCAGAGTAAAGAAAGCTACCTCCACTAAACAGCAGAATCAGAGGTAGAAGGATTAGGTATAAAGACATGGTCCAATTGTCATGCTGTCTACAGGAGACAAAGTTTAGATAAAAACATATAACTCATGAAGGATAAATGGGAGAAGAGGATGGAAACAGACCAGTCATGCAAGTAGCAATCCTATGACAGCTGAAACAACTGCCCTGATGTCAGAAAAAAGACACTAAACATACAACAAAAGTAAGCTGGGTGTGATACAGACCCACAAAGCCCCAGCACTGGAGAGGCTGAGGCAGAAGGATTGCCATGAGCTTGAGGCCTGCTGGGTCAACAAGTCCACCTTGTTTACAGAGTGAGAACTGGTCTCAAAATAAATGGGAAGGGGCACTGGAGAGATGGCTCGGCAGTTCAGGGCACTGTGTGCTATTCCAGAGGACCTTATTTCAGATCCCACCGCCCACACAGCAGCTCACAGTTGTCTGTAAATTCCAGTTCCAGGGCACCCAATGCCCTCTTCTGGTAAGCATGTGGTACACAGACATGTACTCAGGTGTACACATAAAAAAAAAAAAATAAAGGAAGAAAGAGAAAGAAAACAGAAGGGAAGAAAATAAGAAACGGTGTGTAGAAGGAAGATGAAAGGAAGGACAGAATACAGGAAAGTAGCATCCGCTCATCAGTAGATGAGATATATAGTCAAGAGCCTAATGAGAGAGATGGAGACCTGCTGATACAAGGGAGACGGGAGTGGTGATCCATCTCAGGTTATCAATAGACACTAAGAAGAGTGTGTGTATGCGTGTCTGTGTGTGTCTGTGTGTGTAAGAGAGAGAGAGACAGACAGACAGACACAGAGAGGTTATGATAGACAAGAAGAAGAAGAAGAAGAAGAAGAAGAAGAAGAGAAGAAGAAGAAGAAGAAGAAGAAGAAGAAGAAGAAGAAGAAGAAGAAGAAGAGACAGAGAGAGAGAGACAGAGAGAGACTTGTTGCAAAATCATGTCCAGGAGAAAACAGTCAGTGAATGGAGAAAGATGGGAAATTCTGGTGGTATTCTATCATCTGTATTTTTGCAGTTTATTCTCTTGGTTTGTTAGCTAGAAGCCATTGCCTAGTTCAAGGCCAGAAAGACACATGCCTGTGTACTCATCTAACTTTGGTAGTTCCTGCTCCCTGGCATTCATACATTATTGATAAGCATTATTTGTAGAATAGTTTTAAAAGCACATTAAAAACTGAGCCAGTGCTGCAGATAGTTCACACAACATCCCATGCAGCTTCTCCTGCAGTTAACATCCTGCATGAGTGAGGAGCCATCTGTTTCAAAATCCTCTTTGTCGTTTCTCCCAGGAGGCGTGGGATCCTGTTGTGGAGGTTAGAGTTTATAGTTGGGCACACCGGCTACACTTATGCTGGCCAGCATTCATGTGCTTTACCTCCCTGATTTTAACTCCTGAACAAAAGAGCTATGTTTACAAAAACAACTTTTATGCAGTCAGTCTCTAATGGGTTATACTATTATGGGATCTGTAAAATTGTCATAGTCCCTAATACCTTTCAAGGTCTAGATGACAGGAGCTAGCTATCAGTGCTGGTAACACTCCGGTGGCAGGTCTGGAAAATCAGTAACTGGTATCCAATAAGGTTTGGGCATCATTTTTAAATCTCTATTCCCCAGTATAACTTTTATTTAGATCTCAGGTCCTACTGATTCTGTCTTGGAAACATCTTGACTCCAAACCCATTTCATCAATAAAAATAGTTTAGTATAAGCCTTTGCTCTGATATCAGTTAATGTCACCAGCTCACACACCAACAGGAATCCATATTAGAGTTGGATAGATGATGCTTCCTCCCCATTGATCATTCATTTGTTTCAGGTGATCTAGTCAAAGAAAATCCAAAATGGCTTCTGCCTTATGCCCTGAACACATATACATGGCTTTGCCCCGCAGTACTGTTGGATTTCTCATATAGCAACTGAAGGCTCCAAGAGATGAAGTCAGAAGTCCACCATCCCAGGATTGGTCCTGGGTCTTGATGTACTGCTAAGTCTGCTGCTGTCTCCATTGGCTCTGTTAGCACGCTGTGGGTTCCCTGCTACTCCGCTCACACAGCACTGCAGATGTGCACTCCACCACAGCCCCCATGCCCCTGTGAAGTCTCCCACTGAAGATATTTTTACCCCACACTTAGCATTCTCCATGGCCCAGCTGCTGTCTTGGTGATTATATGTGAGATATACCCAAGTTTTCATAGTCCGGCACTGATCTGAATTCCAGATGTTACTGTCCAGTCCTCTGCAGCAAAACATACTGTAAAGACTCCTCCCCTCCTTCTCCCCCTCCTCTCTCTTATAGTGATTAATTTCATACTTCAACAACTTAACTACTGACAACACTCACATTGTCAGATTGTGTTGACAAGTATCACCAGGTTCTGAACAGAGGGTGAATCCTTTAAGCATATGCACGACGATTTATACCTTTAACAGTGTGCTAGACAATATGTACGTTTGCAGCCATAAATCGTTGTTTTGCCTCCTGTGGACAAGGTGTGTCTCCTACTTTCCATTGCTCATTTTGTTGCTGAGACGGAAGAGACTGTTGGGAATACAGATTATCTCTGTTCCTCCAGGCTCCTTAACAAAGTTCTTCAGTTGTATGCATTTACATTTAATTAGGATGTGTGCATGTCAGCACAGAAGTCAGAGGAAACTGTCTGTCTTTCCACGATGTGGGACCCAGGGATAAAACTCAGGTTGTCAGGTGTGGTGGCAAGAGCCAGTATCTGCTTGTCCTTCTTACAAGTGACCAAAATTAATTCATCATACTTCTGCAGGTTGGGAAGTCCAAGGTGAAGGTGCTGGCAGTGTCCTCAAACCTTCTTGTATGGCCGGAGAAACAGACAAGCTGTCCCAGGCCTGTTTTACAAGGACATGAGTCCCATTCCCAAGGCTCCATCCTCATAACCTAAACACCTCTGGAAGGCCCCACCTCCTGGCACTATCATAAGAGGGACATCAGGTTTCAACAGAACAAATAGGAGAGGGGAATACAGGTGAGACCAAAGCGATTTGTTTAGCATGGATGCCACCCCTCCCCTCTTCTGCCCTCCCCTCCAGAAAATCTCTGTTAATGTCTAACCTTATGAGGTTCACAAGACTTCTCTTTCATTCTCCAGAGCATTCTGGTTTGGAGAGTAACGTGTACTGTTACTCTAATGTCAACACCATAAGCTACTTTATTTATTTATCTTTTTTGAGAAATTCACATTGCAGAATACCAACATGAGCAATTGCAGGGACTTTCAAATTTTTGACTAAAATTACAAAAGAAAGGTATATTTTCTTTTTCTTCATCATCATCATACTCTGTCATACACACATACACACACATATATGTACATATATACATATACACATTATAGATACATATAAATATCACATACACATATACACATACACATTATAGATACACACACACATATATATATGGAGAGAGAGAGAGAGAGAGAGAGAGAGAGAGAGAGAGAGTCTGAAGCTAGAAAAATATTGTGACTTGTGACCTATATAAAAATGTATGTATGTTATATAAGTTAATGATCCTTATACACACACACATACACACAGAGTCACAGGAAATGACAGCTGGATATTTTAAGTGTAACATACTGTATGTTTTAACTTACAAACCCTCATTAAATTGCACAACGGGAGTCTCCTTGAGGGTGGAGCCTCACCTACAGAAGGCTTCAGAGTGTAAACTGTGAGCCCCTTTGGAAAGCATCTACTGAGAGGCAAGCGTCTGTGAAGCAGAGTGCCGTGGAGACAGTGTGCTGCAGTCCGCTTCCAGGGATGCCCGGGGAGAGTGTTTCCCCTTTAGCTCTGGAGGCACACAGGCTGCTACAGCTACGGCCCAATATGGCCAGGCTACATCCCTGAGCTGGAAGGAGAGTTAGGAGTCACCCACAGGGGCTTGTTTTTCAGACATGCAAAATTCAAGATTTACACCAGGATTCCAGGAGAAAATAAAATAAGTAGGTAAGACCAGGTGAAGTGTGGAGGGACCGATTCCCAGGGGATGCTGTGTGAAGTGCTATAGGGAGCCTGAGTTACAGTGGAACTCTGGGAAGTTGGAAGATGCCAGGAACTGGCATTGAGGAGGTGGCTTGGGAGAGGCCAGGTGTGTGGCAAATGGTGGGGCTGAAGGGTGGGCTGTGCAGGCCTCTAGTGACACCTCTGTGAACCCCAGCCCTACCCCCAACTCCCCCCACCCCAGAAAGATGAGAGCTACAGGGTTCCCTGTTCTTCCTACTGACTTTGTGTTGCTTTGGTTGAATCTTTCCTTGCTATCCCTCTATTCCTTTGGAAATGGAAATGTGCGCAACATGCTACTGAATAGCGGAAATGTATAACATGATTTTATGTTTTGTCAGAGCTCACCGCTAAATTGCCTAAGTCACAGAAGACATTTGGGACTTGTTAGGACAGCTAAGATTGTGGGATCTCTGTAAGTTGGGCCAGATCCTTTTTACACTATGAGATATCCATGGGGTTTGTTTTTTAAGTGACTCCCATAGGTTCAGAGGTTTAAATACTCGGGCTCCAACTCCTGGTATTGTTTGGGGGAGGTTGTGGAACCTCTGAGGCATGAGATATAGAGGGAGAAAGTGGTCACTGGGTCACTGGGTCACTGGTCTTTGAGGGTAATCTTCCTATTTCTATCCCAAACTCTCTTTTCTTTCTCATCTGCCATGATATGAACAAATGACAAGCTTGTGCCACCTTGGACTGAATTGTAACACCATGCTGTTTCCACCATGATACACAGTGCTCCTAAATGTAAGCCTAAAAAAAAAAAAATCCCTTTCCCCTTAGTTTACTCTGTCAGGCATTACGACCCAATGGTCCCTGACATCCAGCTAGAAAAATACCGATGGTTTAAAGTGTATTCACATAACATGCACTGACATCGTCTTCCTTCACAGAACGGCCCTATGAACATTGCCCACCAGTCTAGTTTGCTTTTCTGCTGTTGTGATAAAACATTTTGAATAAAAGCCACATGGGGCAAGAAAGGGTCTATTTGGATTACACCTCCAGGTCTTAATCCATCATGGAAGAGAAGTCATGGCGGAAACCTGAAGCTGAAATTGGCTCTCTGACTTGCTCAATGGATTTCATGCAGCTAGCTTTCTCTTTCAGTCCAGGCTCACCCTACTAGGGATTGGTGCCACTCATAGTGGACGGGGCCCTCGTAGTGGGCAGGGCCTTCCCACATCGATGGACAGTCAGAGATTTGACCACTGGCCAATCTGATCTGAGAAGTCCCTTCTTGCAATGCCTTCAGATGACCAAGCATCATCAGATTGACAACTGACACTGCGCTACTCACCTTCTCCGAAGCACATTTTCTCACCTGCTGCAGGGTGCAGGAGGATGGTTGAGTCAACATAGCCTAGTCAACGTTTCAAAGGCGTTCACTACTTCCCTTCTGCCTATGAACCTACAGAACGGTGCAATGTCACAGGTTTTTAATACAACGGTGCAACATCACAGTTTTTTTAATACAGTGAGACTAGTTTTCTATCCTATGACCTCCAACATTTGACCAATGTTTGATCTCCATTGACACAGCGTTACCCCTTTGTTCAGATAATAGAGTTGTCACGTTTTATCAGCTTCCAGTCAACACTATCAGAATAGAACCTGTAACTTCTAAAACAAAAGAAGAAAAAAGTTGTCAAAACAAAAAACAAAACAGAACAAATCACCTTGTTACTGAGGGAAGGGGACAGTGGGGACTTCACGTATATAATGGAAATGACAGACAAGGTTTCCACTTCTCTTTCTGTTCCCAAACTAGCAATATTCACACACAATCCCGTCCATTAGCAGAAGAATGTCTTTTCACTCTTAACCTTGAAAATAAAATAACGAAGAAGAACATGATGTTCCAAGCAGAGCTGTAGTTGTTGATTTGGGTGTGAGAATGTAAATGAGCGACCTCCCTGCCCTCTCCACACATCATCTGAATGTGCTGCTGTTTGTTTGATGCCCCACACCCATAAGCAATAACGAAGAAGGATGGTACCCAGCTCACAGGGTCCTGACGCTCTGCAATCCACAAAGACCTCGGAAGCAATGAAGTCAAGCTCCGTGTCCCTGGGCTGTCAGCATACAGACCTGATGGCAGTTTCTGGTTTTCTCTCTGTTGTTGGGACTCTTCCAGGGTTGCCACCTGCAAACCAAAGGAGATCGCCACAGTGCTGATCGCCAATCACCCCATGTCTCCTTGGACCCTACACTGGGAGATGAATGTCTCTGTGGAATCCTTTGTGGAGCTGGCACCCTAGGATTGCACAAGACCTCAAAAGTCAAGCTATGGAGATGCCTCAGTTGGTAAAGTTCTTTTCTTGCAAATCTGAGGACCTGAGTTTAGTCATCAGAACCGATATTAAAAACAAACAAACAAACAACAACAACAAAAAAAAAAACATGGTGGTGAGCATTTGGGATCTCAGTGCTGCTGAGATGGAGACAGGTGGATGCCTGGGACTCACCCACCAGCCAGCCAGGATGCTGGCACCAGAGGAAAAAGACCTGAGGCTCACCTTTGGCCTATACACACACACAGACACAGACACACACACAGAGACACTTAGGAGGCACACACTCACAGGCACACTCATACACACACTCACTCAAAGGAACTACAGGCACACACACACACACACACAGGCAAAGGTCCTATTGCTTTCTCATCTTTACATTGAGGTTTTCGGACTCTGCCATGTTCACTTTGTCCTGATGAGTTCTTATTCCTCAAGGACTGTTGATGTGAGTTCCTTTCCTTCCTGAGTAACTGGGACGCCTTTCCCAGAACTCCCTGCATAAGGGCAAGCAGAAGGTGTTAACGAGCAAGTAACATATTCATTTTTTTTTTTTTTTTAAATTTAGTGACCAAGACAGGAGTCGAGGAGATATTCACCTCCAAGTCACAAAAGCAAACCACCCTTCCTTATTGATCATTCTCTACCACCTTTGCCATTCGAAATTCTCAGGGCCTGCCTCTGTTTCCAGACTTGTTGCAACTTTTCCCAAATCTATTCTCCAATAACTTTCTGTAACCGAGTCTGTCCTCAATAGTGAATGGCTAGTTTGAGTTAGAGCCAGCACTAGAACCCAGGCCTATGTATAACCAAAGACGGGGAAACAGCAGAGGTTTGACATTTTTCTTCACTCAGAGGGAGTCCAGATGGGCCTGCTCACAATCCATACTTCCAATTCAGAATCTTTCCCCTCAGGACATTGTTCTGACCCTGTCTAGCCAGAAGACTGTTCAGCAAGAATTCACCTCTCTACCTGCCCCAGGGAAATGGACAAACGTGGTGTTTGAACCATTTACCCCAGAGAATGCTCACACGGCAAGTGCCACTTAAGATGGTCGTTTAAAAGGCCCTTCTGTCTTTATTGTGACAGTTGGACTTGCCTGGTCTGCCAAGCATATGAGACCGCGCAGGCTGTCTCCTTTGATTCAGAGTTTGAATTCTCTATGGAATGAGAGAGTTCCTGGCACAGAGTCGGCAATTACTATCTAGGTTTTCTCTCAACCGTGGGTTTCTTTAGCTGAGAATTTAACTCTCTTGGCATCAGGCGCCAATGAAAATACTCGTGGCTACCATGAGCAGAAATAAACACACTTCTAATCAGTTTAACTGTTGACAAAAGCACGCGGGTTTGCTTGCTTGGGGCCAGCGTTTTAAGTGGATTCTGATTTCTTACAGGAACACCCCTCATTGATGGGTGCAAATAGGGTAATTAGATGTCCAATTACCAGATTCTCATTGGCAAATGGGGCCTTTGTGTGGGTAAGATCTCTGGAGTTTGGGACCAGCTGAAATTGAGGGGATTTTGTTGTTGTTGTTGTGTTTTCGAACTGGTCCTCCAAACAAGATTCTGGGTATGACTGAAGTTTTCATCTCGCCCTCATCTACAGCCAGGCTGAAGACTTCTCTTTATTCCGAAGAGCCTGTGAAGCAGGGAGCCGAAGTCACAGTGTGTGGCTTTTTCTTCCTTCCTCTCTACTCAAAAAAAAAAAAAAAAAGTGAAAGTGAAGCATTTCAGACGGCCCCTTTCTTTTTTTTCCACCAACTTTGCAGAGTCAATACACCTGCCAATATATGAAGATTTCATATATTGAATATATAAAGATTTCACCATATATAATCATCAAATTGGAAGACTGCTAAATATCTTTGCTCCTTCCTCCTCTGAGTATTTAGTAAAGTTTGAGATGAGTTCCAGGACTCTCAAATATCGGGTGAGCTACTTTCTGGCAAGTTTTAGCCATCAGTCTTTCTCCTTCTAGTGACTAAGAAGTCCTGGCCCGAATGTGCACCTCAAGTGGATTTATAACTGTGTCTCTTTAGACACGGTGGTAAACCCTCCCTGGTGTGCATGCATGTTGCAGTTCTTAGTGTCTTGGGAGAGAGGACCCAGAGGTGGGAGAGATCTGCAGAGCACAGTAAAGCTTTATGTGCACAAAAATGTCATAAGGAAGCCTAGTATTCTATATGCCGATTTTACAATAAGTAAAATTTTATTGAAATAAGTTTTAATTGAAATACATAAACTATTAATTAAAAAAAAAAAGTACTGGGCTACTGAGTTGGTTCAACAGCAGCTTAGTAGGTGGAAGTACTTGTCACACAAAAGGGTCACCTAAGTCTGATGCCCTATACCCACAGTGGAAGGAAAGAACCAACTCCAACAATCGTACTCTGTCCTAAACACACACACACACACACACACACACACACACACACATACACACTGAACAACACAGAGAATCTAGAACCCTGAAATTATGTTTATTATTGGTAATTTATCATTAATTTTGAAAAGCGGTTGAATACAAAACTGCTTGCTGCCCCAAAGGGAATCTCTAAATAGACCTCTTAGCTGGGCCTTCCAACAGTCTTCTATAGTGGCTTTTCTGCACACCACTGCTTTGTTTTCAAAGTATAAAGGACTGGATTGGGGAGGGGGCAGGGAACCAGGTATCATTTTATCCGTGGTTTAAATCATGCTTCTCAGTGTCTTTTGTATCTTGAAATCCCCATGTTAAGTTCTGTTTGCAGCCAATCATGACAAATGGGTTGGAGAAACCTCCAACTTCACTGTGCATCAGTCTTAGTAGGTACAGGGGTAGGGCCAGTTGATGCTGCCGCTGTCCATCCGTGGAACACATGTTGGGTAGCAAGAGTTGTCATGTTGAACATGCGTGCACGTGTATGTGTTCATGAGTGCTCTGTGCATGTACTTCATCCTTCCATGGCTGTTACTGTTCCCTCTAAGATGGGATTCTCGGCATGTGTGTGGAGGACCAAAGTCAATCTGATGGGTCTTGCTCAGTCAATCTCTGCATTGACTTTTGAGACGAGGTCTCTCATTTTTACCTGGAACTTCAAGTCATCGAGGCTAATTGGCTAGTGGGCTCCAGGGATCCACCTGTCTATGTGCACCAAGGATGCACCTGCAGGAAGCCAATGGACATGAATAACGGGGATCCGACGCAGGTCCTTGGGCAAGTTCCCCATCTCATTCCCTCTAAAATCAAAGCTTGTCTTCTGTCTGTATTTTGAACACATAATGGCATACTCACCCTGAGGTGGTTTTCCCTCTTGTTTGTGGAGGATGTCTGATGAGCCATAAGCATCAGGACCCACCCCTGCTGACTCATGTACTACTGAACCCTACTTAGGCTGGCTCTCTCAGCCGTTCTCTGGGCTGTTAGCTCAGGTTTCTGCTCAGATGTGCTTGTGCTACGGGCTGTGAGGGGCTTCACTGATAATGGCATCTGAGGGCATTCAATTAGCACATTTCAGGTTTCTCTGGTCATAGACACCCCTCCTGATTCTCCGCTAATGCAGCTGGGTCTTTTTCTTTTCCAAATCATTAGGCATCCTCCCACGTTGCTCCTCACTCCCAGCCCATCGTGGAGAAGGAGTCTATTTTAATACTTTGCTAGCACATCTGCCTGCGAGGGTAATTTAGGGAGAAACCAGGTGCTAACATTTTTTTTTTTTAAAGAAGTTCATTTTTCTGAATCCTTCTAAGACATTGATCCTGCCTCCTGTTATTCCTTGAATCTGAGCATGAAGCTCAGGCATTAATAAATAGGTGTGAGGAAGGCTGTGTCTGGCAGTAGAAACTGAGTCTGGGAAGATGGGAGGGATTGGTGGGGAGGGGCCTTTTGTCTGTGGGAAGAAACTCAGGTAGTGAATTCTGCAAATGACCTAAGTCCTGATGTGGGGGAAGGAGGTGCAGACCAGCAAAGGTAGGACCCGGGACCCCAGCTGTGAGGTTAGCTGGGCCAGGACTCTACTGTTGGAGGTTTCTTAAACCCCAATGGGCACAGGGATTCTCTGGAGGAATTTTGTTGAAAAGATTGGGGCCGCTGTTGGGGCGCAGGTGTTAGAGGACTTGTGACCTCTCAGAACCTCGAGTTTGATCCCCAGCAGCGAATACACCGAGCACAGTCCTACACACTCAGAAATAAGAGCTGGAGGCTCAGAGCTGAAGTTCAAGGGCATCTTCAACTACATAGCTGGTTCACGCACAGCCAGCCTTGAGGGCAACTCAGGACTGATCAAAGTGAATGTGCCCAGGCTCTATTATTGTGAAGAACTTATTCATTTATGTGTATATGTGTATAGATTATTGATAACTTATAGATAGCAATTTTTGATATTTTTGTTGTACACAATGGGTTTTGTTTGTCTGGCTGTTTTAAAATAAGTTTTAGGCCAGCAAGATGGAGTGGCTAAGGGCATAGGCTGCCAAGCCTGAGTTAATCTCTGAGAACAGCAGCGTAGGAGGAAAAGAGATGACTCTCCCAAGTTGTTTTCTGACTACACATGTGCCACAGTGCATGGTGTCACACGCCGTACACATCCACACAAACAATCTATCAGATCAGTCCATAAAATGTAATTTAAAAGTTTCTTCTTTCACCAGGTGATGATGGCACACGCCTTTAACCCCAGCACTCAGGAGGCAGAGGCAGACAGATCTCTTAGTTGGAGGCCAGCCTGGCCTTCAGAGTGAGTTCTAGTACAGCCAGGGCTACACCAAAACAAACAAACAAACAAAACAACAACAGCAAAACCAACCTGTCTTGGAAAAATAAGAAAAAGAAAGAGAGAGAAAGAGAGAGAGAGAGAGAGAGAAGAGAGGAGAGAGAGAGAGAGAGATAAAAAATGTTTTAACTTTCAGAGAAAGTGTGGGTTAAAGATGAAATGGAGCAGTAAGTAGTCTCCCAACTAATCTCTGAGTCCAGGCTGCCCTACTGCCCAGGCAGCCCAGGCTACCCAGAACAGCACCTGTCACACGTCAGGAACCTGCTTTTATGAATCATAAACATGTGAGTCCACTCTTACACTGGGGCTCATTCCTTCAGGGTGCACATTCAACAGATATTAAGAAATGTATAATTGTGGAAACAGGTCCAAGGTTGAGTGGGGGGTGAGAATCCCTGGGGACCAGCATCAGGATGCAGATCTGAGTTTATTGCCCCGCCCATAGCTTATATACAGTGTTAATCCTTAGCCAATCGTCTCTCCACACTGTCGCTGTACTCCAGTGAAGGCCCTGCCTGGTGAGTTAACTCAGGAGTCAGGGAAGTATCATCATCTGAGAGGACTTCCATAAACACTTGGGAAGCAGACACCCCCCTAGCCTGGGTTCCTTTTTGCTGTCTCACCGGTATGCTGGGAGCTAGCTTAGATCTAATGCCATTGCAGCAGATCAGAACTCTCCGAGGAGTCCCAGGAGCCTGTGGCACCTCGCTCTCCCCCTCACATTTTCCTTCACAAGGTTGACTTCCACATCCCCCATAGATCCCCCTTCTGTTTTTATGTTAAGTCCTTAACAGAACTTCCAAGAGGTGGAACTTGGTACACAACAGTTGAGCCTTGACATTTCAAGGGACGGAGATTGTCCCATAAAATGATACGATGTATCATAATATCACAAAGAATAACATTTCCTAAGAATCCTGTGTGCTCGCCTCTCTGTCCCGCCCCCTGTCATTTGCTAGTCCTGTCACTATCAACATGGTTCTTGATGACTTGGTCACCCATGTCCTCCCCTACTGATCAGTGTCCCGTTGTGTGAACTGCACCACCCTTTCTTTATCCATTGTTATTCTGCAGGACGAGTTTGCGTTCAGGTTTTACTGCTATGGTAAGCGTCCGTCTGCAGGTTTTATGTGGACAAAGGTGTTCAGATCCCGTAGGTAAAACAATAGTGATGAGGATTACTGGTTCATACAGTAAGTGCATGTCTGTGTTTATAAGACATTGCCAAACGTCTTCCAGTTTGCCTGAGCTGTTTTACAGTGCCACCAGCAGTGAATGGAGCCCCTTTCCAGTGCACTCTTGCCTGTGCTGGATGTGGTGGCCAATGTTCTAGAGTGTCACCCTTCTACCCGGTTTCAGTGACATCTCATTAAGTAGATCTACAACAGCTTAATGATATACAATAGCAAGTGTTGCTTCTCACTTAATCGTCACGTGTATCTCTTTACCAGCTTGACAAACAGCAATTCAATCCTGCTGTCTTGCGTGGACCTCAACCAATAAGCAACAGGAATAAACATATAGATGCTATTCCTTCCTGAGCCCTCAGATGAGGTAGGAATAGGTGTGGAATTCCACAGTCGCCCAGGGGCTCTCCATAGGATCACAAGTCCAGTTGCCCAGTGTGGTGGCTGACCCACAAGATGTCGATGTCACACATATCCCCACCTCTCTTTTAGCCCCTCCCTCTCATTTTGCTTTGCCCCTCCCCTCCGAAACTGCTACTACTCACTCATGAATCCTTCTCTGCTCTGAAGGACCCAAATTGGAGCAGTCAGTGTGCAACAGGAAGTCAAGAGGTGAGGGCAGGATCTGGTCGTGCAGAAAGAAGAAGGAAAGGTGTAGGTTTAGATTTTTGAAAACTTACTTTTAATAAGTGTTTTCAAATGCTTTGACTTCCTTTCTAGCCCACCATTTAAAGGTAGGGGAGAAAAGATGGTAAATAAGACAGGAGGATGTGGACCTGTTTAGAAGTAGTTCTCTGGGACAGGATATCAAACAGGAATCAGCAGTGGTGGCACCATCCAGCAGAAACAGCCAGACCTACCCCAAATTGGCGTGAGTCAGGAGTGACAAGAACAGCAGGGACACCAGGAGAAGTTCTCTCCTGTACCTCTCTCAAGGAAGTGAAGATCAGAGAAGACTCGAGACCAATAAAGCATTGTACAGCTAGCTATGCAAGAGTGCCATCATTGTCCATTGAGTTCAGTTTATACTCTCTCCAAACATCATGTGTCCTCCCACGGGTCTTGCCACAGCAAAACATCACATGAGTCTGCATCATATGACACAATCAGAACCTTCCACTTCAGAAAGGTTTTCCTTCTGAGCCAGGGAAGTTTAATAGAAGACAGGTGAGAAGACGGAGAAAGAAAGTAAGATTTCACAGGTTACGCTTCCTCACTGTTCTGCTTAAAGGAAAGAGGAGGGTGAAGTTGCTCAGATATGGGCTAAGGTGATGGCTCCATGGAAAGTCTTTGCCTTGCAAACAGGAGTACCTGAGTTAGGTCCCCAGAACTCATGTAAAAAGCCAGGCATGCCAGTGTGTTGCTGTAATCCCAGCATCAGGGAGACAGAAACAGAAGGATCCCTGGGGCTTGCTGGCCGGCTAGCCTAGCCTTCTTGAGTTCCAGGTCAGTGAGAGACCTGTATCAAAAAGTAAATAAATAACTAAATAGTAATGACTGCTGGCATTGTCTTCTAGCCCACCCACACACATTCTTGCACACATTCGTACACTTGCACACACACAAACGTGCACATACAAACAATGAAAAGATACTCATACGGTGCTAGGAGTCTCTCAAAATATACACCCCCAGAACACTCTTAGAAAGAGTGTTCACTCTGTTCTCAAGGAGTAAGGCCAGGAATCTGTCCTTGGCAGAAGAGAAGCTAGAGATGGTAAAGGGAGACCGTGAAGTGGGCTTGCTCTCCTGGTCTGGACCTGGCCTGAAGGGATGGAGACCTTCCTACTCTTTCTATTTGTAGACACAGAATTCAGAGACAGAAGGCGTCCTGGCACTTGCCTTGAGTCAGAGTCCCCAATGTGTGAGAGCTTCATAAACATGCTCAATAGGCCAGAGCCACAGTTCTTAGCAGCAAGCCAGCAGGAAGCGCCACCTGGCCAGCTTGGCCCTGGTTGCTCTTCAGTCCCTTCCTCTGACCTAACCAGCCATCTCAAGGCAGGGCCTGAGAGAACCCAAGAAGCAACTTAGGAGTCTCCATTGGCATTAAGTACAGGTATTCCCAACGCTGTTTATGAGGAGCGAGAGAGGGGAAGGGATGGAACTCTAAACCTTCATGCATCTGAGAGACACTGCACATCCAGAGGCTGTAGCAACTGAAGACCCAAAGGGATGTAGGCAGGCAAACTTAACAGTTTAGACTATTTCCTCATTGGAAAATCATCAAACCAACTCGTCCAGCTATAAATAAAGGCAGTTTGCAAGGGGACAATCTGGAAAACAGTATACTCATTCCCAAAGGGCTGGAGAGATGGCTCAGCAGAACTTCCTGGTCTTCCAAAGGACCCAAGTTCAGGGTCACTCAGCACTCATGTCAGGAAGCTGGCAACCACCCATAAACGCAGCTCCAGGGGATCCAACAACCTCTTCTGGTCTCCTCAGGCAGATACACACAAACACACACACACACACAAACACACACACACACTTTTTGTTTTTAATAAGGGTAACAATTGTGATTACTTCCGATTAGACTCAGTCAATAAAATGCTTACCACCTGAGTCAGATCCCCAGCATTCACATAGAAAGTCAGGTTCAGTATCCTGTATCTGAAATCCCCAGGACTAGGGAGGCAGAGACAAGATCCTGGGGCTGTTGGCCAAAGCAGTATACTCCAGATTCCATGAGAAACCATCTCAA
The DNA here is from genome assembly GCA_021653895.1 of Mastomys natalensis. Lineage (NCBI taxonomy): Eukaryota > Metazoa > Chordata > Mammalia > Rodentia > Muridae > Mastomys > Mastomys natalensis. Next base: position 671,075 of record JAJTUV010000008.1, read on the forward strand.
AGACTAAGGTGGAGAGGAACTGAGGAAGACAACTCACTATCTACCTCTGGGCCCCCAAATGCATATGTACATCTGCACAAAAGCACTCATGCACACACATGAACACATACAAACAAGATGATAGGTAATGGCTATAAAGTATCATCCAAGAACCTGAGCTACGTATGGTAAGAGCTCAGAGATTGGTGGGAGTTGTCTCTAAGATGACACCTGATGGTCTCAATGGCTTTATACTGTGGTCAGGCAGTGCTACCTAATATTGGGGGTTGCAGAAGAAATCTCAGATCTTAGCTCTATCATTATCCTTTCTCGAACGTTCAATCTTGGCACAGCTGCAGGGTCACGATCTTAAAGGATGGTCTTTCAGTTGGATGGAGGGGGATTGGCTCTGGGGTGCTACTTGATGAGAATTGTAAGGCCAGTCTGCTCCAAGACAAGCAGACTGATCTGGCCAGCCAGCATTGAAGCATGTGTGTCAGAGTTAACCTGCATTGGCCCTTGTTAGAATATGCTTGCAAGAAAGGCTTGACATTCAGTGTAACTAAGCCTAAACCTCGGCCAAGACTGAACTCAGAGATCATTTGCATGTGATTTCTTCTATTGGTTTTTAATCCAACACCTACAAGAACCATCAAACAATGACAACAAAGACCACAATATGCAGCCAAGCGATTTCTTGCTGGCTTCTTACTACTAAAGACAGATTAAAAAGGCATTGTTTTCTTTGACATACAAAGTATCTAGTCTCTGACATACAAAGTATCTAGCCACTGGCTTCCATTAAACTTGAGGGAAGCACAAGAATACTGCAGAGGCGGGGGTGTGCTTGAGGAGAAATTTGCATATGCATTTCCATTAGGGTTAAAGACATTTATATCCACATTACCCTCGGCAGGCAGAATAATGAATGCACTATTATGGACAAGGCTTAGTGTGTGTCGCCACTGCCTTTGGCGGGTTCAAGTCTTGCTCGGGATGTAATATTTAGTGACTCGTTTTTTTCCTCATGCATAGGGTAATAGGCTTTAACTTTGTAAGCTTTCCTGGCAGCCCTTGCCCTCCTGCTGCGCCATTATATTGAACTTGCAAGCAGGAAGCTCTGTCCAGCTCGCCCAGATTACCACAGCAATAGGCCCGCTGAGGGGGCTGGTGTCAGGATAAGTGTTAGAGAGGGAGCTGCCCCATCTTGGCATGCTGTTCTCATCTTATTAAATACAGCTTTGTGGAAGCAGGGAGCCTGCCTCTCAGTCACACTGGCTCAAGCCTGGTCCAACTGCTACTGTCAGACAATATGAGACTAGGAAGCACCACAGCTAATGGCAGGTGCTGCTTCCCACATGACAAACACAAGTCAGAGGGGCTCTTATTAGGAGACTGACTTCATGAGCTGGTGTGAGCTGGTGTGTTTTATTTTACTCTTTTAGACACTTCTCTGAGGCCAAGATCCAATTGAGAAAGCCCAGTGCTTTGGGGAAATGAAACAAACTCGGTCTCTTTTAGAAGCGACCAGTCTCCCTTAGGGCATGTAAATTGAAGGATGGCTGCTATCCACCTTCCAGTTTCAAGTTCCCTTGGGTCTTTCTGTTTTTAAAATATTACATTTTTACTTTATTCTTTGAGAGTTAATTAATACTGGCATATAATGTATTGTGATTCTAGTCACTTCCCACACCCTCTTCATCCCCTAACTCCTCCCACATCCACCTTCCACTGCTCATCCCACCCCCAAATTCATTTTTTTCTTTCATTCTTTTTTTAATGGCCCACCAAGTCCAGTTTGTGTAGTCCAAAAAATCAGGGTGTGGAGCCAGTCGGTGGATCTTCCTTAAATCCCAGAGTTAACAGTAGCAGCCTGCAAATGTGAGGCACAATCTTAACCCCTCATCTTAGCATAGCAAGGCAAAGGCAGTGTGTAGACAGAAGCAAACACAGAAGTGAACCAATTAACCTGGAAATAAGTCAGAGTTTAGGTTTGAGAGTCTCTGTCTTACTCCAAACATTTGCCTTCATGCATGTTTTGGTTAGTTATACATTGCTGTAAAAGAAATAGACCACTACATTTAGCAACTTGTAATGTTGGCCATTGTTAATGGTTTGAAGTGAAGTGTCTTGCAGGAACTTAGAACATATTTTTCCCCAGTAGATGGAACCGTTTGGGGAGGCTTTTGAACAGGATCCTGCATTGAGAGATGTGGGACCATAGGGTGATAGAGGTGGGCTTAGTGGTTTGGCCTTGACTCTCTCTGCTTCCTGGTTGATACCATAAGGCAGTTACCACAGGCTCCTACCATCACAGAACAACCTGCCACTGTGTCTGCCCCACAGTGATGGGCTGTAACCCCTCAAAGTATGAGACAAAAAGGAGGGAGGAAGAGGAGGAAGAGAAAAAGAAGAAGGAGGAGGAGGAAGAGAAGAGGAGGAGGAGGAGGAGGAAGAGAAGGAGGAGGAAGAAGAGGAAGAAGAAGGAAGAAGAAGAAGAAGAAGAAGAAGAAGAAGAAGAAGAAGAGAAGAAGAAGAAGAAGAAGAAGAAGAAGAAGAAGAAAAGAAGTTGTTTTCTCCCTTAAGTTGCTTCTGTCAGCTATAAAAAAAGTAACAAATGCTACCGTTTTCTCTCTGTGAGCTGGCAGCTAAGGTGAGGCCAAAACAAAAGCATTAAGTTGGCCTAAGCCTCCGCAGAGACTGAACTTTCTCCCACAAGGTCTCTTCTGCACCTGTGATCAGGCTATGGATGAGACCAGGACACCCAAAATTCTCTTGAAAGTCTCACTAGGGCTGGTGAGATTGTCCACTGAGGTCTCAGTGGTTCTCAGCCTTCCCAGGGCTGAGACCCTTTGGTACACTTCCTCATGTTGAGTGACCCCCAACCGTAAAATTATTTTTATTGTGACTTCACAATCGTAATTTTGCTGCTGTTATGAATCATAATGTAATTTTCCAATGGTCTTAAGGGAACCTGTGAAAGAGTTGTTCGACCCTGCCCCCAAAAGGGGTTGCAAATTACAAGTTGTGTCACTGCTTTAGATTTAATATTTCTCCATGCTTTCTCACTCTGTAAAGGCTCCTGTCCCACGTGTCACATCTTACTTCTCTTCTCCAACAGGACACTTGTTTGCTTCTGAGCTTCCTTCCTGTGCTGATCCACACGAGTCCATCACTGTCGTGCTGTGAATTAGTGTTGCAAACGTTCTATTAGTCACTGGTCTACCACACAAAATGCAGTTTACTGTTTGTAGCTTTTCCTATAACAAGATATATATGGAGATAGATGGATGAGAGATGAGTGGGTAGGTAGATAGATGAGAGAGAGAAAGAGATGATTGATAGGTAGATAGATGATAGATAAATGATGGATAGATGATAGGTAGATAGATAGATAGATAGATAGATAGATAGATAGATAGATAGACAGACAGATGATAGATTAGAAAGACATGAGAATCCAGTTCTCTTCTACCAAACAAAGCATTAAAAGAGGTTTACAGAAAAAATGGATAATTTCTACATGGATTTATTTTATTTTGGAAGTGATTTTCACTTCTTTTTTTTTTTTTTAAAGAAGTCATTGAGATAATCAGTATTAACTAAAATTACTTTTATTTTTAATGAATAGATACCTTCAAATTCAGTTTTAATTTCTAATTTAACAAATGCCAATAAACAAAACTTACATAAGCAAAACCCCTTTAAGAATCCTCTGGGGAAGAGATTGTGGGAGGGGTGAGCGAGTGGGAGGGGACAGTGAGTGGGATGTAAAGTGAATAAGTAAACATTAAAATTAAATCATTAAAAAAAAAGAATCCTTACTGGCTATTAGCATTATAAAGCCGGTGAGAGTCAGTGGATAAAGGCACTTGCTGCTAAGCCTGACGACCCAGGTTCAGTCTTAGTTGAAGTAAAGAACAACTCCCACGAATTTTCCTCTGACCTTCACATGACACACATACACACGCATGCAAAAATAAATTAATAACTGAATTTATAAATAAATTAATGACTGAATCAATAAATGTGATTTTAAATTAAACACTATAAAAAGATCCTCTAGCCAGGCAGTGGTGGCACACATCTTTAATCCCAGCACTCAGGAGGCAGAGGCAGGTGGATCTCTGTGAGTTCCAGGTTACTCTAGTCTACAGAGCAAGTTCCAGGATAGCCAAGACTACACAGAAACACCCAGTCTTGAAAAATCAAAGGGGGGAAAAGACTGTTGAGAGCAACAAAGGGGAGTCTTTGTACATTTTGTTGAGGAGGCTGTGGGTGAGTGCCTGAGGACAACACCCCTTCTCTTGGATAAACACTGTATGTACAACTTTCATTCAAGGGTAGATGTATATTTAACTTTTTAAAGAAATGAAGCACAAACATGCGTGCGTGCGTGCGTGCGTGAGTGCGTGCGTGCGTGGTGTGTGTGTGTGTGTGTGTGTGTGTGTGTGTTGCTTGCCATTTGTACATGGGTACGCTAAGGCCAGAGGGTGTCAGATTCCCTGGAGTTGGAGTTAAAGGCAGCAGTGAACAGCCATTTGTGGGGGCCAGGAACTGAACTCAGGTCCTCTGCAAGATCAATACACACTTTTAACTGTTGCTCTCTGTGGTGGTTTGAATAGGTTTGGCTCTCACACACTCACGTGTTTGAAGGCTTGACTGACCATGAATGCACTATTGGGAGGTGTGGCCTTGTTAGAGGAAGTGCGTCACTGTAGGGGTGGGCTTTGAGACCTCCTCTGCCCCGTGCGAAATTCCAGCCTCCTCCTGGCTACCTATAGAAGACAGTGTCCTTCTGGCTGTCTTTGGATTTAAGATGTAGACGTCTCGGCGCCTCCAGCACCACATCTGCCTAGATGCTGCCATGCTTCCTGACTTGATGATAGTGGACCGAACCTCTGAAACTGTAAGCCAGCCCCAATTAAATGTTTGCCTTTATAAAACTTGCCTTGGTCACAGCAGTAAAACCCTAACTTAGACACTCCCTCTCTTCAACCTCTCTGTTCATTTTTTGAAATTTTAACTTGGCTACCAGGGGTGGGGGATGAGTGTCATAGCGTGCTTGTAAAGATCAAGGCAACTTGCAGGAACCAGGTTTCTCCTTCCATTCTGTAGATCTCAGGGATTTAACTGGGGGGTGGGGGGGGGGGGCGGAAGGCGTATCACCTCCATCTGCGTATCAGTCGCACCGGCCCCCACATTGGTCTTCCTAAACTGTGGCTTTAGTTTGAGCTGGAAACCTTTTCTGGACTAAATGCTGGCATGTGTTTTGTGTTAATGTCCAAGTGACTTAACAGAGAGGATGAGACAGACACCCAGGTTCCATCTTGGTTCACAGAAATTCCAACCTGATCTTGTGCTGGATAGTTTTATGTCAACTTGACACAAACTACAGTCAGCAGAGGGGAAAGAACCTCAGTTTAGAAAATGCTTCCATGAGATTGGGCTGTAGGCAAGTCTGAAGAGCATTTTCTTAATTAGTGATTGATCAGAAAGGGCCTGGCCCATTGTGGGTGGGGCTATCCCTGGGCCAGTGGTCCTAGGTTCTATAAGAAAGCAGGCTTAGCAAGACACAGGTAGGAAGCCAGTAAGCAGCTCTCCACCATGACCTCTGCCTCCAGGTTCCTGCGGGCAGTGAGATCCTGTCCTTTGATGATGAGCAATGAGGTGGTTTGAATGGAAATGGCCCCCACCGGTTCACAGCGGTGGCGTTGTTAGGAGGTGTGGTCTTGTTGGAGTAGAGCCACTGGGGGCGGGCTTTGAGGTTTCAGACTCTCAAACCAGGCCCGGTGTCTCTGGTGTCTCTCTCTTCCTGCTGTCTTTGATCCACATGTAAGACTCTTGGCTACCTGTCCAGCATCATGTCTGCCTGTATGTTGCCATGCCTTACACCGTGAAGACACTGGACTAAACCTCTGAAGTGTAAGCCAGTCCCGGTTAAACGCTTTCCTTTATAAGAGTTGCCATGGCCATGGTATATCTTCACAGCAATAGAAACCTTAACATGGAAGTGTGGGCCAAGTAAGTCCTCTCCTCCCCAACTCGTTTTTTGGTCATGGTGTTTCTTCATAGCAATAGTAACCCAAACTAAGACAATGCTTGTCCCTCCTTCCACCAGTGGACAGAGACTGTGAAGGAAGGCTCTGCAGCCTTAGAATATGAGAGAACTATGAGAGGGAAGGCACAGGGACCCACTTCCCACATCAGAAAGGTACAAAGTAAGATAAGCCTGCACGATGCTAGGCCAATGAGTTACTGATACCATGCAGCATCGTCCTCCCTTGGGCTCGTCCGGCAGGATTCCTCTTCCAACTCTCTGTAAACTGGTCAAAGCACTAGCCTCGGTGCCACTCGGGTGCTAAGTAAATGTTACTACAGAGAGAAAAGAAAATAGTTGATTGCTTTTTTTAAAAAAAAGTATTAGTTGAGGATATGGCTCTAGTGTAACCAATGAAAGAGGAAACAACTGTAACCTCCTTTCTCTTCAAAACTATCTACCCTTTCCCCGGCCTGTTAAGAGTTCCGACAGCTAGGGAAAGGGATGTCTAAAGATTATTATTATCAGTCTGTTATTTCTCTTTTCCATCTCAATTCCTCCCCTTTAAATGATTTTTGCTGCTGTAATAGTAGCAAATGATATCCTTCCCTACCCCCCAAAATATCGAACCAAACCAAGCAAAACAGTAACCAAATTAAAATAAAAGATTACTCCCTGGATATTAGTTGAATCCACAAAAGACAGTCTCTAGCAGTGTAAACACTAAAGACGGAATGGATTTCTGGAAATTGCTGTACAGGCTAACCCTGTGTATCCACTGGCTCTCACCTCCTTAATAACCCACAAACTCAAGCCTTCTCACGGAAAGCCCAGCAGTCACACCCCACTTCTCCACCAAGAGTTCCCAGCCAAGAGCTGTAATGAGGTCTCCGGAGGGCCAGCTCCCATTATGTTCATTGAAGATGTTACATATCTGCTGAGCAAGACTTGTCAACAGTGAGTGTCTCTCTGGACTCAGTTCACAGGGTGATTCGGTTATGCTTACATCTTTTTTTTTTTTTTTTTTTCAATTAATCCTCTCTCCCAAGAAATGTGCTAATCTGCACTGGGCCCTCGTTCCTGGTGTGAATTACCTGATTTTTACTGTCTCCAAAAACACCGTACATATTCATAAAACGTTACAGTTGTACTGTGTAGTGTTAGCCTGAACTGAAAGACTGTGCGGTGGGTGGGGAGAAGGCCAGAATTAACTCACTGTATTTCAGGTAAATCAACGAGACCTGGAATGGAGAGTGAAGACTATCATTTCTAGAGAAGTCAGTATAAATTATGGTAGACTGGAGATTATGCCAGATATTTTATGAAGCCATGAGTTTTCAGATTCATTTAAATGAAAGTAAGTGATTCATAGTACACAGAGAGAGGAGTGTGTCTAGATTCAATATGGGAGATGGAGAGATGGCTCAGTGGTTAAGAACACTTGCTGCTCTTCCAGAGGACCTGAGTTTGGTTACCAGCACCCACATCAGTTGCCTGATAACCACTTGAACACTTGAACTCCTGCTCCAGGGGACTGGAGCCCACCCATTTAGATTCCAGGAACTAAACTCTGGTCCTCTGCTAGAGTGTTGTGTGCTCTTAACCACGGAGCAGCTCTGCATCCCTAGTAGTAGTACATTGCTGTTTTGTTGTTGTTTGTTTGTTTGTTTTAAACCATGAGAACCACTAGCTGCCCAACCTCTATGGCTGAAAAGAACAACGCAGCTTAGACTAGAGAAAGACAAGAAGAGGTCCTTTCTCCAGCTGGTGAGTCCACTGAAAGAGAGAGAACGGGAGTAAAGGAGGAAGAGTCTATTAGAACGAGGCCTGCAATGCAGTCCTGGAAGCCAGAACACAATGAGTGAGAGAGCAAGAACAAGAGCGAGAGCGAGAGCGAGAGCGAGAGCGAGGAGAGAGAGAGAGAGAGAGAGAGAGAGAGAGAGAATGCTGATTGCTGTGTGCATTTTTGGAAAAAATGAAATATTTAGCCTTGCTACACCAACCCATACTGAAGAATGGCAGACACCCACTCAGCCTGCCTGAATGCTTAATTTTCAATCTTTAACTTTTTTTTTTTTTACACAAATCTGTGTTACCACATTTATGACTCATAGACTAGCGAGCGGAGTGTCCCCACGATTGCAGGGCAAGTACGTTACCAACAGAGCCATCTCCCCAGACCACATCAGAATATCTTTTATCCTCCTCTCACTTTTAATGTAGGACTAGCAATGAGGAAAATGTAATCCAATATGTAGGTTACATGTGTGGTACATGTATGCAAGTGGCAAGTGGGTGCATGTGTATGCCCCTACACTCCTGTGGAGACCAGAGCAGACCCTCAAATGTTTTTGTCACTTTCTGAGTTACTACCTTGAGAGGGTCTTACTGAACAGAAGCTGGACATTTTAGGGAGCCCACCCATCTGTACCCCACCCACCCATCTGCACCCCCTCAGTGCCAGGGGGGTATAAGCACACACACCGGTGCCCCCTTTTCCATGGTCTTTGGCTCAGACACAGGTCCTCATGCTTGCTAAGCAGGCCCATCTACTCCCTGAGCTGACTTCCCAGCCCGTATGTGTATGTACGGCCACCAATCTTACATGATTACCATGAGTGTGCAACCCATTTCTTGTCAAAAACTCGAGTCAGGACTGGGACCATCAACCTATTCCATCATGGGTTGTGGAGGGACCCATAAGGCTTCACCCCTTTCTGAAGATCTTTAGGTAGTTAGTGGTTGCTGGGAAGGGTAGTTATATTCCTGATCGGTGTGGCTACCTCTAACTCATACTGTACTCATGCAAGCAACCCTAATTAAACGCAGTGGGCCGAAAGGGTGAGGGAAGGCATGAAAGTAGGAGAGGGGCTGGGAAGAGGGGTTCAGTGGGGGAGGGGGAGATGAGAGAATATAGTGGGAGGACATGATCATAGTATATTACATAAGTGCACGTGGGATTCTGAAAGAACGGATTCGTGAAACCTTTAAAACGATTGTGCTCTTTGCATAGGCAAAACATGACTCTCTAGCTAGACTTCCAGGCAGCAGCTCAAAAACCCACAGAGTCACGGTGGCTGAGTTGGAGGCCAGAAGAGGGCACTGGACCCCTGGAACTAGAGTTGCAGGTGGTTATGAGCTGCCCAACATTGGTGCAGGGAACATGCTCCTCAGATCCTCAGGCACGGCAGCAGATGCTCCTAGTCAGAACTGCATCGCCTGCCTCCCTTTCTGCTCTCTTGGGAGACTAACACACTGCCCACAACACAAATCATCTTCAACGTCTTCAAAGATCTTCAAAAGTCTAGATACTTTTTTTTTTTTTTTTTTTTTTTGGTTTTTCGAGACAGGGTGTCTCTGTGTAGCCCTGGCTGTCCTGGAACTCACTCTGTAGACCAGGCTGGCCTTGAACTCAGAAATCCGCCTGCCTCTGCCTCCCAAGTGCTGGGATTAAAGGCGTGCGCCACCACCGCCCGGCTAAGTCTAGATACTTTTGATGGTCTGGGAAACAGTTCCTATGAGGACAGAAGCTGGCTCAAAGTTCTAGATCCCTTCATGTCCTTTGAGAGCAAGTCTCGGCTCTGCCACTGAAGGCTGCATGACTGTAGTGATAATAACAGCTGGTGCCTGGGTGCCCTGTATCTACATGTGGAGTGATCTTCATTTCTTGAATCCTCACATCACTCCCTTGGGGCAGGAGCTATGGTTTTCACTTGCATTTTACAGTTGAGGGAGCGAGAGTCGAAGGGTAAAGCTAAGCTTATGCGTCCCTTCATAGGCTTACAGGAACATGTGGCCATGCTTTTCATGGTCACTGGGAATCTGGATTCAGGACCTCATACCCACTTAGCAAACCTCTCACTTGCTGAACCACTGCCAACCGCAGTCATTGATTATTTGTGGCTAACATAACACAGTCACGTGCTTCACTCTTAAGAACTTGACAAGCCCAAAGAATGTGTAATCTTTCTGCCTGGTTTCCGTGTCCTATTTAAATCAGGGAGCAGATGTCACCTGCTTAAATACAAATCAGGTCGGCCTCGCAAGGTGGTGAGGGTGGTCTGCTACCCACAGAGGTTAAGGAAGTTGAAACGGTTGGTTCTGGGTTTAACTGTTCTCCTTTGAGGTCTCATTTTCCAACTCCCATAGTCCTTCTCCAAAGAGGAAGAGACAACCCTCTGAAATCTGAGAGCTAAACTCATCTTCCCACCCTCACCCCTCAACAAGTCATTTTCCAGTTGATATGTCTTCATCACAAACCCAAGATATGGCACCAGGCAGGCTTCAAGTTATTTTTAGAAGAGCAGTGTATACAATGGGGGGCGGGGGGATTGCAAATGAGAACAAAAAGGAACAGACAATTGCTTTGGGGGACTGTGCAGATTAGTACATCATTGCATACTAACAAAGTGCTAATTGCCCCTTTTGACCACAGGCCCAGTTTACAAAGCTTGTGCACAAATGTGCTCTGTGCACTAAATTACAAAACTAACACTGCATTATTTCTCAGTACAGCTTGCAAATTCTTGTAGGGCAGGATGTATTAGCATTCATTAAATCAGAGAGACATGGAGAAGAGGAGGGTGGAAGGAGGGAGGGAGGGAGGGAGGGAGGGAGGGAGGGAGGGAGGGGGAGGGAGGGAGGGAGGGAGGGAGGGACAAGAAACAGACAGAGATAGAGAGTCAGTCAGATTACCAATGTCTCGACTGTGCACGGACAGCACCATTCAAAGCAAACAGAATCTATTTTCTGGATTTGGATAACACAGTTTCAAATCAGCCAGTAGTAGAAATTGAAATTTAACAGCTAAAAGCTAAACTAGCATTAATTTTAGCTGTCATGTGTGTGACCACTTATTGAGGAGATTGTTTGTATTGACAAGTCAAACAGTGTATTTCCCAAAGCAGTAGGAAAATGTGCCAAAGGATAAGTGGGGTTTCACCTACAGAAAGCATGAGCGGGTTTGGTGCGACAGGGCTTGCCCTCTTATTTTGTATGGCAAAATGTCCTTGAGACACTTCCTAAATACAAATAAGTAAGTAGATTCGATACAAACCCATAACGAATGTGCTGAGATGGCTATTAGACACATAAATCTTAGCACCTCAGAAGACCTTAGGATCAACAATTCTGCCATTTCACAGACTTTTGTAGAGTGACTGTTTCTGAGCTAAGCACCCCGGTGCTATAGTAGACACCGGTGTGTGGGCATCTTTGCCATGTGCTGACTTTGTTTCCTGCGGTGGTATTTCTGGGAGCGGTGTAGCTGCAGCTGTGCGTAGCTACGCTTTTACTTTAGTTGTTTAGTTTTTAGAAACCACCGTACTGATGGAAGCTGGGCATTTCCTCCTCTGGTGAATAAGCATGCCTTTCACTGTGTCCCTGTCAACATGTGCAGTTTTCCGAACAGTAGCCATTTTGACTGGGGTGGGGTGCAATCTCTGTGTAGCTTTGATTTGCATGTCTTTTATGACTAAGGATACTTATTATTGTTTATGCATCATGATGGCTATTCTTGGTTGCTAACTTGACTACATCTTGAATTAACTAAAAATTCAAACCACGAGGCCCACCTATGAGGGATTTTTAGTAAGCTGGATCACTTGAGGCAAGAGGACTCCACCCTAAATCTGGACCACACCTTCTCCTGACAGCCAAAAGAAAGGACCAGGAAGAAAGAAATTTTGTTCTCTGCCTGCCCATACTCTTGTTGATGAGTCAGTTCCTTCACTGGTGTTAGAGCCTGATTCTTCTTTGGGATTCTAACATACTGAGGACCAGCAGAGACATTCAGCCTTGTAGAGTGAACAACTACTGGATTCTTGGTTGCCCATCAGTAGACAGCCAGTGTTGGCATAGCTACACCACAGCATGTACATGTAACCCACTCTAATAAATACTCTGTGTGTGTGTGTGTTCTGAGTTCTGTTCCTCTAGAGTCCCCTAACACATGCATTTATTGGTGACATGTCCATTTTTTTAAAACTGTGTATTTATTATTTATTGGATCATTTATCCTTTGGTGTTTAATGGCCATTTTTTTCTTCCATTCTGTAGGCCGTGCCTTCACTCTGGTAATTGGCTCTTTGACCCACAGAGGCTTCTAAATGTGATGCCATTTCAGTCAACCTTACACACTGCTTAGGAGCTTTTGAGGTCGTCAAAGAGCCATTCCCATGCCTGTGTTCTTACGTGCTTATGTCTCCTTCTGTTCTTCTCTAGTCCTTACAGCATTTCAGGGCTGTGTGCAGGCTTTCTCATCAGATTGAAGTGATTTTTGTGAGTGCTGAGAAACCCGAACCTAATGTCAACCTCCATGTGTGTACCATTTGTGGAAAAGACCTCTTCCACAATTTTTTTTTCTGTTTTTTTCAGTATCTGTTTTGGGCATGCTTGCCTAAAATTACATTGTATCTGTGATGATCTGGGCCCTTCACTTTATTCTGTTGGTATACACGTCTATTTTTCTGCGACTACCATACTGCTTTTGTGACTGGGGCCCTATTATAGAATTTGATGTCAAATATTATGGGATCTTTAACACTCAGCTTAGAACTGTGTTTGGCTAATTTTGGTCCTTTGTGCTGATGTATAAGTTTTAAGAGTGTTTTTTCTGGTACTGTGAAGAATGTCATTGGAACTTTGGTTGGGAATTATGTTGACTATGTAGACCTTTTTTGGTAATATAACCATTTCACAATATTAGTTCTTCCAATCCATGAATATGGAGAGAGTCTTTCCATCTTCTAGTGTCTTATTTCATATAGACTTTTTAGTGTAGAGATCTCTTGCTTCCTCTGTTAGTGTTATTTTCTGATTTTGTTTGTTTGTTTTGTTTCATTTTATTTTGGAGGCCATGGAAGAGGGGATTGTTTTTCTCTGATTTATTTCTCAGAAAATTCATTATTAGTATATTAAAAAGCTAGTGACTTTTGCATGTTTATTTTGTATCCTGTTACTCTGCTGAAAGGATTTATCACTTCTAATGGTTTTCTGGTGGCGCTTTCGGGGTCTCTGAAGTAAAAGATCATATCATCTGCAAATACGGATGATTTTACACCTCTCTGTCCTGTTGTTTCCCCTGAATTTATTTCTCTTACTAAGATTACAAGCTCTGGATGGAGAGAGTGGAGGAAGGACATCCTTGTCTCATTCCTGACCTCTGAGGTTGTGCCTGCGGAGTGATGGGAGAGATGATGTACGTGTTTTCAATACGTGCGGTGGTTTCCTGGATTTGCCTCCATGAGTGCTACCTATTAAAGCTATTGGGCAGATTTCAAAACTCAGTAGTAGTCATTTCACCCTCCCCTGAGGCTCAGCTCTGGGCAGTTGGGGCTGAATTTAACAACAAGGATGAAACACTACCAGTGAAATCGGATGGAACCTCCTCCCACCCTGAGCCATCCTTGTTCCCTTCCAAATGCTATGATCGCATACGCTGGGGAGGGAAAGACTACCTCTTATGAAATATGTACTGACTCTTCTGACTTAATCAAAGTGAATATTGGTCCAAATCAAGTTCATGACGACTTCCAAAGAAAACTGGACTCTTTCAGTCAGCAATGGAAGGAAGGACCTGGCACTGTGTAGCTTGGTTTCAGGGATCAGAAGTCAGGATATTATCAGGCAGGCTTATAGTTATAAATATAACTTTTCTTTTAGAAATACTTTACTTTCATTTGTGTGCCTGTGTGTGTGTGCATGCACACATGGGTGTAGTTGGTCACAGAGGCCAGAGAAGGCATTGGATGTCTGAAGCTGGAGTTACAGGCAGTTATGGGCCTTTCAGTATGGGTTGTGAGAACAAACTCAAGAACTCAGGTCCTGTAGAAGGGCAGCAAGTGTTCTTTAACCACTGAGCCATCATCCCCACCCCATGAATAGAACTTTGTAAAGCCAGGCTCTATTTTATGTCCAAGAAAGCCAGCTATGGCTTGAGAGAGAAGCATGGGTCTGTTTCTAGCTTACTAAATGTCCAGGACATTTTGTTATGTCTATGGCTATTGTCTAAAACACAGATTTAGGTCACAGAGTTTTAAGGCAAAGCAGAAAGCAGGCCTTGCACGTCAGACTTGGCTAGGAAATAAATGTGCTTTCTGATTTTGTTGGAGTTGAAAAACTGTGAAACGGTAAGTGATTTATTAGTAACTGAGCCATTCGATTGGTTGGTTTGAGGTTTTTGTTATTCTTTTTTTTGTTGGTCTGTTTCTTTGTCGAGATGAGAGAATCTCATGTAGCCTAGAATAGTTTCAATCTCACTATGTACCCGATGACCTTTGAAATTCTAATCCTCCTGCCTCAGCCTCCTGAGTGCTGGGGATTAGAGGCAAGCACCTTCCTGCTCATCTTATGCATTACTGAGGACAGAATCCAGGCCCTCCTACACAACTAAGTCCAGCAATTGAACTACATCCCCAGCCTTCGACTGAAGCTTTTAATAACAATTAAGTGATCAGTTCTTGATAAAGCCATGCTTCTTTGTCTTTAGAAGTGGGAGAGGGACAGGCAGGGAGAAGGATGTGGCTTCTACCTTCAGTTTCCTTGCAAATGATATATATTCTTGTTTTTATGAGATTCTGAATTTTTTTTCTTTTTTTATCCAGGTTTTAAGATAAAATGATTACATTTTAAAAAAGAAAGAAAGAAAGAAAACTGACAAAGCTCTGAATATTTGAAATCACAAATTGTCTGCTTGGGTTCTTGCACAATATTACCTGTCAAAAGATCAGGGATAATCTGGATCCATGGTGTGGTTACCCTGGCCACAGAGCCACAGCCAAAAGTCAGAGGTACAGTCGCTAAGATCTCTAGGAAGACGCACCCATGTGGACGGAGACCTGACTCCGGGATCAGCTTTCTCTTCCCTGGACTTCCCATTCACTGCCTCTGTTTGCTCGTGATGGTTTAATGGCATTCTGAAAGTTCTCAGCTACAGTGTAGCAAACGGGGAATTTCTGACTCAAGGATCTCCCTGTTTGTTTTCCTTTGTCTGGTGTGTGGCCCTCATGCCAGGCTGATGCTAAGCTGTCACTTCGGGCTTGTTAGTCAAATTATGGTGATTAATGCAAACAGCCAACATGAACTTTGAGCCGTTCAGATGCTCCACAGTCCACGCGCTGGCAGGGCGCCATCCTGCCACATCTAAGTGACTCGGACACCTTTCAACACCAAGAAAGCCCGTCCTCAAGCACAGAGCCCAGTGACTTGTAACTGACTCAGACACCCTTCAAAACCCAAAGACAGCTTCCTGGGATTTGATATAAATGTGATGGCCAAAGTCCTTTCAGAAGACAACATTAATGAGGATGTTTGAAACCACATGGCTTCAGGTAAAAAGCTGTCTTCTCACAGCCCTCCTGTAGGCTGGAGGCTGTGTCTTCCTAGAGCATTGGAAGCACAGGGAAGCCTCCATTGCCCTTTGGTCCTCCTGTGGGCATTTCCTTTAAGTGGCTTTTATATTTTATTAGTGCACATTCATTGTCTATAGTGGCATGTCACACACACTCCCTCTCAAGTATTTCATGCACTTGAAAAGTCACACCATCTCTCTTAGTTACTCTCCCCTTCCTCCTCCTCCTAGTCTCCTCTGACCCTGCCCTCAACTACCTTCTTCTTTCATTCATAAATGTGTGTGTGTACATATGATATGTGACATATGTCATATATATATATATATATATATATATATATATATATATATATGCTTTCTATCTCTATCAAAATTCTATGAATCACCAAGAGAAAAATAGGGTATTTATCTTTCTGTATATGATTTATTTCATTTAATTTGATGATCTGCAGTTACATATATTTTCTACTGTATAGCTGAGTAAAATTCTTTTCTTTTTTAAAGCCAAAAATTAGAACTACCATATGACTAAGCTGTACCACTTCTAGGTATATACTCGAAGAGTGCACCCATCTTCTTTGCAATACTGCTCTCTGTAGCCACACCGTGCAATCAGCTGAGGTGTCTGTCAGCAAGTGGGTGGGCTTTAACACGACCCCACCAGCACGCCTGGTGTGTCTTCCTCGAGTGGTGAATGTTTATGTACTTCCATCACTTTCTTAGATGGAAGCAGGTGTTTTGGAGATTAATAAGATAAAGAAATGTAGGATACTTAGAACTTAGAAACATTCTCTAGGAAACTTGAAGAGTGTTTATGGTATCATAAAGACACCCCAAATCTGAAATTCTCCAGGGACTGTAACACTCAACATTCTGACCTAATATGAATTTTTGAGCTCTTGCCAAAAGGGATTTCCTGTAGATAAAGAAACCGACCATGACAAAAATGTTCCATCAACACAAACTAAAGTGGTATTTTCCTTAAACCGGGGTGTACCTGGTGAAATCAGTTTCCACTAACATGCCACTCTTCGAGTTCATAAAGTGGGTTCAAGAAGGGTCCACTCGAAAACTTCGATGCCATGATCTTATCCAACTGTTTACTCCTGGTGTCCATCCTCCAAGAGCAGACACAAACTTGGCTTCTTGTTCTATCCCTATTAACCACAGCTTTCTCGTGCTGGTCATCCATGCAGCCATATCTGTCAGTGACACCATCTCAGAAATGAGACAGGACATGACACATGTCACATGTGGCCCATGAACATCTAGCCTGTTGGTTTACAAGGGGGTGGGGTCTACCAGGACTGAGCAAATGCTACATTCATTATACGGTTTCTGTTTCAGTTGAGTTCAGGTCTTTAGGTTATCTGTTATTATAGTCAAATCTACTTTTAATTAACTTTTATCATAGTTTACTACACCAAATCCATAGTCACTAACAAATACGAGTAGATCTTATCAATATGTTTCTTACTCTCATATCAATTATTCTTCACTTAGCCTAATTTGTTTTTTTTTTTTCTTCTCTTTACTCTGGGCCTTCCACGAATGTTGTATACTGGTTCAAGGATGTAATTTTTCGTTGTCTTAATGTTTTTATGCAGTGTATATTATTTGAATAATCCACTTTAATTGCAATGGATTTTTATGCATTTAATTATCTATATATGATTTACTTATTTAATGAGTTTGGGCTTTAAAATGATTCCCACAAAATTTTTCTTATTTCTTTGTAATGTGGTTGACAGGGGATTGACACTAAATACTTGTGGAGGTCAAAGACAACTTTGCATGTGGACTTACTCGGTCGTCATGTTTAGTAGCAGTGCTTTGCTGTTGAGCCATCTCACTACCTGATTCATTACCTTTAACATGGGTAGCATTCTTTATATGAGTAAGCAATGTTTTGTTTAGTCATGCATGTTACGTTGAAATGTTTTGCCAGATGTTTTTAACATTTTTAATACTGAATATATACATTATAAATATTATATACAAATTTTTGAGAGAGGGATGACTGATTAATAAGGCTGATTAATAAACCAGATGTCTGATTGCACCTGTGAACCCATCCTGTGGAACATGGCAGTGGTGACAGGCACCTGTGAGCCCATCTGTCTACCATGGCAGTGGTGAAACCTGGAGCCCATCTTCTAACATAGCAGTGGTGACACACCTCTGTGAACATGTGTCTAAATGGCAGTGTGACACACCAACCATGTCTCGTGGCCCATGGTCTAACATGGCAGTGGTGACCACACTGTGAGCCATAGGTGTGCAACGTGTGTGACCCACGTCTGTGAAGCCCATGTCAACACTGTGGCACTGTCAACACACCATGGTGAGCCCATCGTCTAACGGGCCAGCAAAAGATCAGGTCTTGGGAGTCCCAGCTTATGGCAAGAGATGAATCCAAAGGGGCTCATAAGACCACGTCTTAAAAAAAATGTAAGCCTTACAACAATAAATCCTAGCAAATGGATATGACATTACATGACTAAATTAACTGTTAGAAACCACATATTAAACCCATATTAGATAGCACTACATACTCATTAGATGATAAACATCATAACGTGTAAGAACTCCCATTACCAGGGCTGGAGGTGGACTCAGTGGTTAATAACACTTGGTGCTCTTGGCAGAGGACCCATGTTCAGTTCACCAGCATCCAACAGGCAGTTCCCAGCTCCAGGGCATCTGATCCCCTCTGTCCAGCTTCCCCAGGCAAACATCACACCTGCACACACTCACGTACATACCATCAGTTAAAATCAACAAAACATTTTAAAAGAAGTCCCATCACAATATTTCAAAGCCCAAATTACAGATCACACTTTATAAGACGTGGATATGAACTTGAACTTGGCTGCCAGTTCTGCCCAACATCTATCTGAAAGTAAGTATGAAGAAGCATGCCTACACCATTAAACTCTTCCAGACACTCCACTTTTGAGGGGTGTGTGTGTGTGTGTGTAGGTATGTCCATGTGAGTACAGGTGCCCATGAGGGACATAAGGAATGTCACAACCCTTAAGAGTTGGGGTACTGGTGATTGCAGGTCACCTATGTGGGTGCTGGGAACTGTATGTGGATCCTCTGCAGGAGCAGTGTATGTTCTTAACCACTGAGCCACACCACCATCCCCCTCCCCCTGCCACGCACACACACCCTGGAGTTTTTCTTTGGGAGGCCAGACTTTTGAAGCCAGTGCTCAGGATCTTACAGGAGAAGAAAGCTTCATCTCCTCTGAGAAATCTGTCATTTCTGTGTTGTGGAGCCCTTGCCTCCCTAGTGACGGAAGGCTCTTCAGATGTCACCCTCAGAAACAATAGCAGCTGTGACAGTAAAAGGCACACGGAAGATGGTGTGGCCCAAATCCTGTGTCCCTGTTTCCCACTTCAGGGTTGACAAGCTACGCTGGGGCCTGTGGCCTGGGCTTGGGACACAGCTGCTAAAAGCACTTTCTCTGACTCCTCCTAAGTGGGCTCTCTGCGATGACCAGTGACTGTGAGTACTTCAGACAGGCACAGCTGTGTGCGAGCACAGGACCATCTTGCTGCATTTCTATAAAGGGAGTAAGCTGACCATGTATTTGGAGGCAAAGATGCTGAATGGACCGCTCTTAAATTTAAAGTATTTTTAACTGTTTCGAGGCATGAGAAAAGCATCCAGGCAGCAGTGACCAGAGTTTACTCAGTTTGTATGTGTCTTTTCTGTGCTTCCTGTAGGATCATATCATCATCATCATCATCATCATCATCATCATCATCATCATATCACACTGTTGCTGTTAAAATTATGTCATATGTCAAGATGATTTTAAATAGTCTATAATGTGTTTTGTATAAACTGTGTCATCTCAGATGTAGGGAATGGAACCATCTGCATCAAAGCCAGGTCTAGGGTCCTCCACTAGCTGTCTCAAGGGCCTAGGTCACCTCCTGAACTACTGACTCCCACTCTCACCCCCATCCCCACCCAGTGTTGGAATTACAGCCTAAGACACCACACCTGGCAGGATGGTTTTAATAATAAGACTTGTTGACAGAGTTCATCACCCACGTACCTTCCTGTCTCTGATCGATCTCTGCTGCAGAAGAGCTTTAAAAAAAAAAAAAATCTTCCCACTAATAGCAACTTGATGACTTATAGCAAGTTAAGCTGGTTGAGCCCTCCGGTCCTCCCACTTAGTCCTGAAGCATCCCTGCCCTGGGTCCCCAGAGAATTCAGCCAGTTTATGTTGCAGAATCCACTTCCCCATGTCGCTGTAAACCTGGCTATCCTCAACTGTATCCACTTTCCTAATCTTGAGAATAATCAATAGTTATAACCTACACCCTTCTAACAGATATTTAACTTTCTTCTATTTGCACTAGAATTATTTAATTTCAGCACAAATCAGTTTTCAACTGGTTATCATAAATCTGTAATCACTACTCACTACTCAAGAGGCAGAGGAAGGAGGATCATTGAAAGCTGGAGGGCCAGCCTGGTGTACTTAATGAGTCCAGGCTAGCTAGCCTGAGGCACAAAGCAAAATCCTTCTCAAAAAAAAAAAATAGCTTCTGTTTTCATTTATAATCTTTGACTAGAATTACCACGTTTTCACAGACAGAACTGAGGGCCACCATGAGAAGCAGGTCTCATCCTGGGACAGCATCTGCTCTACAGCGCTGGTGAGAGCTTTTCCTGAGCCTTTCCTGAGAGGCAGATCCGTTCCTGTCACCGTGCACACGAACACCTCCATACATCAGACAGAGCTCACTTGTCAGTGCTGTTCTTTCCTGTATGTTACCACCTCCCTGCTCTGACACTGTGGGGGACACTGAGGAATCCAGAGTGCCAGCTTAGGCCGGAGGCCAGCATGGTCTTATAGCAACTTATAGAGGCGTGTTGAAAACCTCCTTTCTTGATCCCTTTGTCATCTGTTTATTTATTTATAAAGCACGTGCTGAGTGCTTTCCACCTAGTCATATACTAAGATCTTGTGTAAACAAAGTAGGAACTCTTGGTTTCCATTTTTACCACTCTCTGTGTGTGTATGTATGTGTGTATATGTATGTACGCATGTGTATGTATATATGTGGGTATGTCTGTGTGTATATGTATGTGTGTGTATGTGTGTCTGTATATGTACGGATGCATGTGGGTATGTCTGTGTGTATGTGTGCGTATGTATACATATGTATATGTGTATGTCTGTGTTGTATATTTGTGTGTATATGTGTGTATGTGTATATATGTGTGTATACATGTATGTGTATATTGTGTGTATGTGTGTATATATATTGTGTGTATGTGTATTGTGTATTGTGTATATATATGTGTGTATGTGATGATGTGTGTGTATTGTTATGGTGTGTATGTGTATCATGCTTGTGTAGTATGTGGGTATATCTGTGTGTGTATGTATGTATGTATGTATGTGTATGGATGCATGTGGGTATGTCTGTGTGTATGTGTTTTCTGTATGTGTATGGATGCATGTGGTGTGTATTGTGTGTATGTATGTGTGTCTGCATGTATACATATGTATATTGTCTGTGTGTTGTATATCTGATGTTATGTGTGTGTAGTATTGTGTTGTGAGTGTGTTATACATAATGTGTATATGTGTGCTATGTGTGTAGATATAATGCTGTATGTATTGTGTGTGTATATATGTGTGTGGAATGGCTAGGGTCAACACTGGAGATCTTCCTCATGTGTTCCCCACCTTATTTTTGAGACAGAGTCTCTCCTGAACAGAGCTCACGTTTCAGTTAGACTGGCTGACAGAGAGAGCCAGATCTATTTGCCTGTCTACCTCCCAGCTCTAGGATTATGGGTACAAACCACAGTGCTCAGCTTTCTTTTAAATGTTGGTTCCTAGACTTGAACTCAGGTCCTGGTGCTTACATGGTGAGCACTTTGATGACTGATGTGTCTTCCCAGCCCCTCCACGTTTGTTTCCTTTGTATGTTCTAATCAGTGAGAGGGTCTCCTGAGGAATGCACTGATGAGTCGGCTTTAACAGAATGTGAAGTATTCTCCAATACTGGATAGTGAAATCTAAATAGGCCTTTATCGGTGTTTACATTTGGCCCAGAGAGCCATACAAATTTTTAAAAAATGACTTTTGTCTTGTATCTCTAAAAAGAGTCAAGAAGGCTCATCCAAAACCATGCACTGATTTGGTGGAAGCCCTTGGAAGCATGTTTCATGCTGTAATGTTCATTATCGTTGTAATCAGTTGGTGCTTATGAGATGAGAAATGAGGGAGACTCAGGACGGGGCTGAGCCTTGAGACCGTGTGACACTGGGGCTTTGGCCTTCTGTTTCTCCAAATAAGATGTCGCTGGATGGTATCTAAGCACTTCAAGCAATAGTATTTACTAGGCTGTATTAGCTGATATATAACTTAAAAGAACTGTGCTCATCATATTTGCTGATGTTAGAAGTTTTTTTTAGGAAGAGTGTGTGAGATTGATCATCTAAGTGTATAAAACAACAGCCTTCTAAATGTACAAGCGGACATTTGGGCAGATCTTAAAGCCCAGTAAGACACCAGGATGAGCTAATACTTGAAGGAGACCTGTGTCTTAATAACAAGAAGCCTTCCTGTGTTACCTGTGAACGACTAAGGATCCAGAAAGGAAAGTTAAAGCAAGAAGTTTGTTCATATCTACAAATTACATGATTGTTCGTGTGTATAAATTACATACGTACACATGTAAATGAGCGTGTGATGGGGCTATCCTCGCTGGTTGGAGGGATTGTCCTGTGTTTCTGTCCTCCTCTCCCCTCTCTTTCCCATCCCCCTTGACTGCTGCTCTCCGCATCCACTCGCAACAAAGCTGGAGAGAGGGTAGCTTTGGGGACTTGAGGTTAGGACTTCTTACTGCAATTCACACCTTTCCCGAAGAGATTCCTAAGAAACTCAGTAATTGGCAAATGATGTTTTATTGAATTGGTCTCCTCAAATTGTCACTGGGACAGAGTGAGAATTTGTTACATGCCCTGCCAGCAGCCTGCTGTTGCCGCTGCTCTAAAAGGGCCTCTGTAGACTCTGCAAGGAAGGTGAGGCCATTAAGAGCTGTCCTGGGCTCCCAGGATGTCTCTCTCCTCCTTTGCCTTCCTTTTGCCTATGTCACACCTCCAGCACCTGTGTGCCAGGAACTCATTTATATACATATTGGATACACACATGCACACACAAACACACACACACACTGATACATGCACACGCACACACACATACACATAAACACACACACTCACATACATAAACATATACACACCCACATATATATATAAACACATACATATACACACATATACTTATACATTTACACACATATACACACATACACATAAGCATACACGTACACTCACACACATACATATGCACACACATACATACACATATACACCCACACATACACATACATGCATACACATAATCACACACACATACACATAAACATGCTCACATACATATACATGTACATACTCACAAACATAAACATACAATGTATACACACATATACATACACACACACATATACACATACACACACACAAATATACATATATATACACATACACATAAATATACACACATACACATATATACATACATACCCACATACATATAAACACATGCATATACACACATACACATATACATATACACACCTACACACCCACACATACACACCAATACATATATAGCAAAACACACATACACACTTTCAAGTAAAGTGTGAGGAACACACTTAAGAACATGGCTTAGGAGGCAGGCTTCCTGTTTTCTCTGGGCTCCAGCACTGTAATCTGAAGCAAGCTAACTCTGTTTTTTTCTGTGTCTCTACCTTGTAAGGTGTTTTTCTTTTTTGGATTTTGTTTTTACTATTTTACTTTATGTGTGTGATTATTTTGCCTGTATGTATGTATGTATGTCTGTGTGCCACAAGTGTGCATCAGATCTCCTGGAAGTGAAGTTGCATATGGCTGTCAGTGAGTTCAAGTCCTAAACTCCAGTCCTCTGCAAAAGCAGCCAGTGCTCTTAACCACTGTGCCATCTCTCCAGCCCCATCATGGCCTTTTTATAAGGATGGAATGGGCACATTCCTATCCAGCTAAAAGTCAGGGCCTGGCCCATGATCAGTACATGTTTTCACTGTGCTGTCATGTATGGGAAGTTCTGTACATGGGCATCTTCACGGTGATGTTCGAGTAAGGTGCCATGGCCTCCAGACTAGATTCAGCTGGGTTTCCTTGTGTGGGTGGAGTTGAGTAAAATGTGTGTGGCTTACCATTTGTTCTCAGATGAGTTCAAGTCCTGAGAACAGCTTGGGAACTGGGTGTATTTGGCCTCTGGGTGCCCTTTTGAAGGAGGTAAAGTTAAATGTCATGTGCCAGGTGCTGAAAGTTACCATGAGGACAGTAAGTGGAGGAGCCGAGTCTTTGAACCTCTGCCCTGGTCCAGCCCTTCTGATACCTACTGCAGTGTCTGGAGATTTCCCCTGTCATTCCCTCCAGGGAAAGAAGGTGAGCCAGACTGCTGACATAATTTCCCATCAACCCCAAAAAAGGGAGCTTGATGGTCCCTCCCTGATAGGTTCCCTCTGTATCTTTTTTAAAATTAAGATTGATTTGTTTTTATGTGTATGACAGTTTGCCTACATGTTTCTGTGTGCACCATATGTGAGTGAACCTAGTATCTATAGAGGCTGAAGAGAGTAGCAGATCCTCTGGAACTAGAGTTAGAGACAGCTGTGAGTTGCCATGCAGGCCCTGGGAGCCAAACAACGGTCCTCTGACAAAGCAGTCAGCGCTCTGATTTTCTAGTTCTCTCTCCAGCTCTCCATTCATTTCCGTCCCCAGTCCCTGCCTCAGTTTTAGTGACTCTAGCTCTCCTCTTTACCTCTGAGTTTCAACCTCAAGTAAACTTCAGCTTCAAAGTCAATATGGCTGCCCCGTGTGAGAGCTTAGATCACACTTAGGTAGGGATGTCAGACCACTGGGAAGGATCTGCCCTCCGATTTTTCAAACTCGCCTTTTAAAATTATGTGTGTATTTATTTATTATTTTGAGAATTTCATTTAAGAGTACTTCATTGGCATTAGGTCCCCCTTCTCTCTCCTCCCTCCAACTCTTGACATACACTTTGTTCCCTCTGAAATTCATGGCCCATTTTCTCTAATTATTGTTTACGTGTGCGTGTGCGTGTGCGTGTGTGTGTGTGTAAATATATAAATACAACCTTCTGAGTCCATTTAGTGTTGTTTGTATGTTTACGTTTTTAGGATCGACCACTAGAGATTGGATAACCAATTAAGAGGCTCATCTCTGGAGAAAATGTTCTCCCCCACCTCTCTCCCTCCCTCCCTCCCTCTCTTGGCAGTCATTAGTTTCCTATTGTTGTAATGCAAACACAGGGTGGACAAATTTTAGGAGAGATAAAAAGTTAGAAAAGAAGAAAAAAAATAATTCCACCACACACATTACACAATTTGTGTAAATGCCAAAGAAGCCAACAAAAGCCAATATTTGGAAGTGCTAATGGAATTACCAAAGATTTCTGCAAATCTAAAGTGAGAGGATCCCAATCTTTATGAGTAGTGTGTGTGTCTGTATGTCTGTATGTCTGTGTATCTGCGTATGTGTCTCTTTGTGTGTGTTTGTGTCTGTGTGTATGTTACAGTTAGGCCAGTTAGAGGACAGAGGTTAACTTCAGGGGCCAGTCCTCAGGGGCTATCCACCTTGTTTTAATTGAGATGCCGTCTCTTACTAGTCTGGATCAAGGCTGACTGCTGAGTAATCCCAGGGATCTACCTGTCTCTGTCTCCCAGTGTGGGAGTCCCTCCTCCCCTCCTCCTCCTCTTCCTCCTCCTCCTTTTCTTCCTCCTCTTCCTTTTCTTCTTCTTCCTTTTCCTCCTTCTCCTCCTCTTCCTCTTCCTCCTTCTCCTCCTCTTCCTTCTCCTCCTCTTTTTCTTCTTCTTCTTTTCTCTCTCTTTATCTCTCTCACTCACAAGATCTCATAACTGAACTGGGAACAAAGACAATGACAGTAAACTGATCAAGACAGTTACTAGTGACGTGTGTGGATGGAGCTTGGAGCTTGTATAGTAAATGTCTAACAGGCAGCATTCACTCACTCACTCATTCACTCACTCACTCATTCACTCACTCACTCATTCACTCACTCACTCATTCATTCACTCATTCATTCATTCACTCACTCACTCATTCATTCACTCTCATTTCATTCCACTCACTCACTCACTTATGCACATTCATATTTCTGGCTGATACTATCAGGCAAAACTTACAGCCACAGTTGTTGACTGGAAAAGGGAAACTGTAATACTGGCTGTAAGATCAGCCTTGAGTGCTGTGGGAAAACTCCTCAAGAGATCTGAGGAAAATGGAACTTTAGAAAGAGATATGCCATCAAGATCATTGGCTTCTAGCCAGGCAGCTTTGCTTATATAACTTTCAGTGCTGGGAAACTATGGCTGTCTGAAGAAGCAAAAGGTATCTTTTAGATTGTCTTTAGAATCTGTCTTTAGAGGTTCACTAGAAAATCATCCACCTGTTAAAGTTACAGAGAAATCCAGGCTCCCCTTTCCAGGAGAAGCAGGCTTCCCCTAGAGTCTATGCCTTGTAAATACCCTGGGCAGGAAACTGCACCCAGAAACACATGTTATTGATCTTCATCTTTGAAGTGCAGATTCACCCCCAGGACTCAAAGTCACTTCAAAGGAGTGGCAACCCCCATAGGATAAAGTCACTATCTTGCAGAAGAATTTAGTTTGGAAATGAATCATCACCGTGTAGGATAACCTTTCTCATTCCCAGCCCACCTTCCTTTTGTACAGTTGATTTCAAATAAGTTCTTTTTTTTTTTTTTTTTTTTTTTTTTTAACCCCAAGAAGTTATAGGAAAAAAAACTTACCTCTGGTCAACTTCACAAGATCTTGGAAATGTATCTGAGGCTTGTGATTGGAAATTTGCTTTTGGTGATGTGCTGGTATCTAGTAGTCCTTGCAAAGATGGAGACCAGGAGACCTTCCTCCGCCTTGTTAGTTAGTGCCTGGGCTATACTGTATGTACTAGAGATGATGTAATAGAAACAGGAGCTATACATATCTCTTCTAATGGTGTTAATATTTGGACTAGAAGAATAATGAGCATGCAGCTGTTAACCATCCCAAAAACTGTGTATGTGAGCATGTTCCACTGAGCTCAACCAGATCATTAATGAGGAAAATTAGTTTGTGTATTGGTGTAGATGCCCGGATGCCCACAGGACAGCACCATCACAGTCTAGGCATCAGTGTGGGGAAGTAGAGTCGTTTTGAGGGCTGGAGTGTAGCTCATTAGCAGAAAGCTGGACTAGCATGCCCAAGATCAAGTTTAATTCCTAACACTAGTAAAACTAGAATAATTACATTATTCTACATTATAATATACATTTTTCTATTTTTAATAAAATTATACTATTAAAACTATTTGTAGTCATTATACATACTTGGGTTGGCAGAATATAAAATGGAGAAAACCATGTCTCTCTCTCTCTCTCTCTCTCTCTCTCTCTCTCTCTCTCTCTCCCTTCCTCTCTCTCCTATACTCTATCTTGGTACCTTCCATTCAGGTGGTTTTTTTTTGTTTTGTTTTTTACACTTTTAGATCAATGAATAGTTAACCAAAGATATCAACCAAAGAATCATACACCATGAAACCTAGCTCATCCTTCTGACCCTGTGACCACCTCTTCCGTCCACCAGGAAGGATGGTGTGCGCCACACTTTAGGCACCCGTATTTTATTTTACTCTTATGTAGTGTTTTCTGTGTTCTCCTGGCACTTGCCTCATATCTTAGAACATCCATATGTGCTAAATCATATCCACTTGTAATTTTCTAGTACATAGTCTCATGTCTGCATTTCATATTGTCTTGGCCCCTCCCTATCTGGCTTCTGGGAAAGGGAGGGTCAATTTTCTTAAGGGGATAGCCTCTGGTAGGTAGACTGTATTCTATGGATGGCCCTACTCCCATGAGGATATGGGTTGCACACATTGAACTTGGTAGGTTATAAAAAAGAAAGAAGAAATCAAGTTGGGAGGGATGCGGAGGTACGAGGATCTGGGGGGATCTGGGGATGGGGAGAAAGAGGAGGCAAATATGATCAAAATACATTCTGTAGAATTCTCCGAAATACTCCATTTTTTAAAAGTACAGACTTTCCTGATGGGTAGCAGGAGAGAGAAATCGACGCAAAGCTTCTCTGTTTCTGAGGTGGAACGTTGTGGCAAGGGCTGGGGAGTGTCCCAGAGGAGGTGGCAGCCAGATAAGGAGCTCCATTCTACAACTTCAAGGAAGTGAATTCCCCCGGCAACCTGAGGGTGGTAGAGGTGGGCCTGCTCAGTCCCTGGCTGAGAATCTGACCCAGGGGACACATTTGGTTCAAAAGAGATGCCAGGAGCAGAGAGATTGATCTTGAGACAGTCCATGGGTGCTTTTCAAAGCTCCTCTCCCCTGCTGCCACTACCACGTGACAGCTTGAGTTCTGAAGGAACACGATACTTACACATGCAAGTATTAAGGCGGAGCCCGGAGGCACTGATGGGCTGGGGCTGCTTCCCTGTATGCATGTTTATCCAAACCTGGCTTCCCTTGTCTTCATACACACACATATCTCCTTGGAAAGAGGCGATTCTGACTCCACAGACTTGCTGGATGTGAGGGCAACTGGCTGTGACATCTGTCACCCCATCAATCGCCAGGGTTGACTCAGCTGATCTGGCTGGCTTGGCAGCTGTCCCCTTTCTTACCATCCCCTGTTTGGTGCTCCAGGAATTGCGCCTTCAGCGGAAAAAGAATGACTTTCCCTAAATATAAGGGGACATGGGTTCAGTCAAGGGTCTACAACCACTGTGTCCTCTGCCAAAACCTCCAGACATGCACTTGAAGTGAGAGTCCCCTGAATGAAACATCTTGGAAGATTGTGTGTGTGTGCGTATGCATGTGTGCATGTGTGTACTCGAGCGTGTGTGTACATGTGCATATGTTTGTGTGTGTGTGCATATGTGTACAGGAGCATATGTACATGTGCGTATGTGTGTATGGAAACATGTGTACATGTGCATGTGTGTGTGTGTGTGCATGTGTATACGGGAGCTTGTGTACATGTGTGTGTGTGTGCGCGCGCATGCGTATGTGCACATACCTGGAACTGGAGTTACAGATGGCTGTCAGCTGATATGTAGGTGCCAGGGCCCCATCCTTTTATCTTCTGCAAGAGTAGTAAGTGCTATTAACCAGAGTCATCCTTCCAAGCACTACTCCTCTCATCCCCAGCCTGAAATGTTGATCTAGGATGTATTCCACAAAACAGTAGACTTGCAAGTTTCCGTGAAACACTTTTTAATGTTGAGACTGGTCCCTCAAGGAAGGGAAGGCATGGTGGGAGGAGCTTGTGACAGGTGGTCACGTGTGTCCACAGCATCCTAGGCTCTTAGGATGGAGTCACACAGATCTTCATGGTGGGTCTCCTCATCCCAGTGAAACCTCTGTGGGAACACCTTCTCGGACACAACAGAGACGTGTTTCCATGCTTGTACTAAATCCAGTCAAACCAACAGTGAAGACAGACCATTACACACGGCACTCGTGTCCTGCCACTTCAGATCCTACAGAGTTATGAGAGTGTATGTGCAGACAGGAAGCTGTGCGGAAGGAGGAAAGGCCAAATCTACCTGCTGCCTCAGACGATTACTGTTTTTAAAATGATGGACTTTGCTCTTATGCTATAGTGAATGGAATTGTTTTGCTGAGATCCTTGCTGGATATTGACAGACCACTGAGAAGGAACGGAGAGCTCAGAAGTAAACGCACACACCTGTAGTTAGCCGCTCTTGACAATGTGGCCAGAATACAGGATAGAGAAAGGACGATCTCTGATAGATGCTGTTGAGGAACCTGAAGAGATGCATGCAGAGGAACAAAAATAGACCTGAAATTCACATCATACACAAAAATTACCTCAAGATGAGCTAAAATGGCCATAGAAGACCCGACACTAGGAAGCTCCCAGGAGAAAATATAGGGGGGAAACGTTGCTTGGCATTGACCTAGGCATTGCTTTGTGGAGTTTAAACAAGTGAGACAAGCAAAGAAAGGTACTAGAGGAATTCCGTCTAACGAAAGGTTCCACATCACCAGGCAACTGGTCTAGAGTGGGAAGACAGCATGAGGAAGGGAGAAAGCACAAGCCATGTGTCTGATAAGGGGTTGCTGTATAAAATATTTTTGAAACACAGGCAACTGAATAGTAAAAGGTTTTAAAAAAAAAAAAAAGCGAAAAGCCTAAAAAATCTTTCTCAGACAGGACAGCCAGCAGGTGCATGGGAGAATGCTCAACTTCACTAATCATCAGGGAAATCAGAATCACAACAAAATGCTAACTTGTGCCCATCCAGTGGCCGTTATGAGAAAGATACAATGCGGGCAGAATAGACGCCTTGGATACTATTGTGGGGGTACAAACTGCTAAAGCTATTTTTGGGAAATGGAATGAAAAATTCTTCAAAAAATTAAAAATAGGAATATTAAAAATATCCCTGTAATCCAGGGATACTACTTGTGGGTATATGTGCAAAGGAAGACAACCTGCCTGTGTTGGTCTTATTGGCTTTGAACTCGTAAGGATCTGTCTGTGTCTGACTGCTGAGTGCTGGGATTAAGGGTATGTGCCACACTTGGGTTCACTGCTAATAAATGGAAATACTACCATTTGAGAAGGATGATCAATAGACATTATGTGGTAGACAAGAGGATAGTCCTATTTGATCTCTCTTAGACCAGAATATGAAACTGTCAGATTCATAAAAACAGAGAGCAGAATGGAGTTTTCCAGGAGTAAAGGGCAAGGGAGGAAATATATACATACATACACATACATACATACACATACATGCATACATACACACATACATACATACACATACATATACATACATGCATAATTACAGATATACATACAACCATACACATATAGATTGCATACATATGAGTTTATGTATATTTATGTATACATATCTATACACAGACAAAAGAGATTGAGTATTTATGCCTACAGATGTATATGATCTATAGGATAAATTCCCAGAAGTGGAATTACTGGGTCAAAGGTTAAATGCATTTTCAATGTGGATAAAGAATGCCAAATCACCCTCTGCGTGGGCTGTGCCATTTGCACCCCTACCAGCAACGTATGACAGCGCCTGCTTCTTTGCAGCCTTGCCAACAGAGTGATTTTAAACTTTTGGGGTTGTGCCAACCAGATAGGTGAGAAGTGCTGTTTCGATGTAATTTCGCTTTGCTTTGCCTCTTATTGTGAGTGAAACGGAGACTCATTACACACACAGAGGGAGGGATGGGGAGAGAGAAGAGGAAGCAAGAGATCAAGAGAAGAATGTATACATGGGCCATTTGTATTTATTCCTTCCTGTAAATTGTCTGTAAATTGTGACCTTCTCAAACATGTTTCTTCTCAGTGTCCAGCAATTCTTTATATACGAAAGGGGTTAGTTCTTTATGACAACTATTTGCGTGTTTTCTCTTTTACTTACCTATTTGAAAGATGTATATGTACTGAGACATGCCTTTAATCCTGGACTTAGGAGGCAGAGGTGAGTTTGAGGCCATCCCAGTGTATATAGCAAGTGTGAGTACTGCCGGGGCTACAAATGAGACCCTGTCTCAAAAATAAACAAGTGAGCAAATAATCATAAAATAAAAATTATATTGGAATGCAAGGATTATCTCTGGGCTTTGAGAAATCTTTGGACTTTTCGATATCCAAAATCACCAAAGAATTTCCTTATTCCTCTTATCCTTCAACAAACATCCAAGTAGTTGTTATTGTGCTTATTTGTGGACACAGAAATTTAGGATTTTTTTTATTAGGCTTTCTCATTTCTAACCCTTCTCAGAATATGATTCAAAGATTTAAAAACTAAACTCTTTTTCTTGGTGTTACTTGAAAATCTTTATTGTGGGGCATTTGTGACAGCTACTGTCTATGCTTTGTATCAAATTTCATTTTTAAATGTTAAGATAACTGTGGTCATCACAAGAAAAGTTTCGCCAGAAATATCTTCTTAGTTGCTGAGGAATGTGATTTTAAGGACACTTTAAGTAAACAAAAAAATTACCCAGGCTTTATAAACACGATATTTGCATTTGAGCAAGTATAAAACAACATCTCCCAAATGTTATAAACATAGATACTGGAAGCCAAAATGTTCAAACCACCAGGACCAGGCACACCAGGTACAGACGTCAGCAAATGTCCCTTTTAATTGAACGCTCAAAAGGATATCTGCAGCAAGCAGAGAGGCCCTGTGGTGGCCACGTTGGACTGCATTAAAGGACACCTGGAAGGTATGGCAGCCCTTCATCTCTGTCTCTCCCTTTCTCTCTGCCAGGGCCGCAGGGAGGGAGCGAGTGACGTGTCTATGAGGACTAGGAAAAATACTCTGTTTAGGAGCCAGTCCCCTGAAGGAGGATGACCCAGTTGAAGCCTCCTCCCACTGACTCCCACCCCTGGAGGCTGCCCTCCATCCATCCAGGCTCGATGGTTAGTGAGATTCAGAAACTGCAGGTGAAATGGCTACTCAAGGTCACCTTTCAGGTGTAGAGGTTCTATGAGATCCTCTAGAATCCACTCTGATCCATTGGTGAGTGCTGTCTCCTGGACTGTGCAGAGACTGAGACTGAGGCCAATTCCTAGGTGCAGTGTTGAACTTCACCAGTAATGTCTGCCATGGATATAGGAGAGAGAAGTTGCGTCTGGACCATTCACACATCCCAGTGAAAGATACAGAACTTCTTTATAGAATCAAAGCCTGACATAGCTACCAGGATGCCTTAGACTCCAAATGACTGGAAAAATGTTCTTTTTCCAGTTAGAGAGACATCATTTATCTAGAAGGCTTAGCTCCTGTTTGGCTTTACTTAGCTTTTACTTCTCCCTAAAATCCAGTGTTCTGGATCTTACACTGTACCTCGAGAAAATGTTATCTGCTTAGTACAACAGATTGCTTGCATTCAGGTTAGATTGTGAATGCTACTTTGCACATGTTCATATATTCATTTAAAACATCCATTCAATACCTATGTGCCCAGAATGAAAGACTGATTAGATATTGTCTCAAACATATAAGATTTTTCCACAAATGTATTCATAAGAATTTAGATTTTGGTAGAGTATGCTGTGTTCATGTTTTTTTTTTAATCTGTGACTTATGCTTTTTTATACTAAAACAAATCATAGCTGTCTTATTTTGTATTTAACAAACATCTATATTGATGTGGCACTAGGTGTTGTAATATTGAAGCCAAGCTAAAGGTCCCCGTGTCCCTTTATCTTTTCATGATGTCCAGTCTGAAAACTTGGCTTCATTCCAAATTTTGAAGTTTTTCTCTTATCTCTTTTTTTCTAAAATATTTAAATTTCTAGTTCACATTTGAGTCAGTTACCCACTTGGGCTAATGCTCGGGTAAAGGTTGGGTTTCAAGTGGATCTTCCTCCCTGCCCCTTCTTTTTCCTTTTTCCCTTCCCCTCCCCCCTCCCTTCCTGTCTTCCTGTCTTCCTTGCCAACAGAGATCCAATTGCCCAAGAACCAACTACTAGAAAGGATACTGTTCCTTCATTGAGATCCACCCGGACCTTGATGAGAACTCAGCCAAACATGTTTGTGTGGCTCTGCTTCCATGTTCTTTTGTCCCATTGGCCTCTACATCTTTCTCTCTCCATCAGTCGAACAGTCTTGATTACTCTACACTGGACTTGAAGCATTACAATTGGTTCTGCCTGCTTTCTTTTTCTCCTCTTTCTCCACCACCCTCTCTTCCTCTTATTTTGAACTGTTCTTGGCCATTTGCTCATCCATCTATATTTTTAGGTAATGTTTTCTATGTTACAAAACTTGCTGAAGCCAAGTGTGGAGACACATAAGTTCTCTGTGAGTTTGAGGATGAGCTGGTTTACATTAGCAAGTCCCAAGCTAGTCAGGGCTACAGAGTGAGACCCTGACTCAAAACAACAAGAACAACCCAAAAAAACAATAACAAAACAACAACAACAACAAAACCCCAGAAATTTACCAAGATATTGGTAAAAGATTTGCATTAATTCTGTGTTTGTGTTGGTGAAAACTTACATTTTTATTTGTTAAGCTAAAACACCCAGGACATGGAACGCCTCTTCCCTCGGGATTTCCCTTAGGCCTTTGGGGATTGCTTTCATGAGCCCCAAGTAATTGTCAACATCTCAGTCCTGTATGTACTTTTTTAGATTTACAACCAAGTGTTTTATAAGCAACTGTGAAGAGTATTGTCTTGTTACCTTTGATACCCAGGAGTTTATTACTAGTATATAAAAATGTATTTAACTGGTATGTTTTTATACCCTGTGCTCTTGGGATAGGAATATGGAATCCCATGTTAATTCTGTGTGAATAGTTTAAGTCTTTCCTACATAGATGGGGATAGTCATCATTCCTTTCTTATCTGTACGTCTTTTGTTTTCCTGTGTTGTCTTACTGCCCTGGAAATCAATCTATTTGGAGTGAGTGGGAAAAACAGAAAGCAAAATAAAACAAGTATTCTTGCAGTGTTCCTGGTCTTGGTGACGTGCTTTATCACATGTGCAATGTTGCTGATGAGATTTTAGTGGACATCCTCTGCTGAGGAAGTTCCTCACTGTTCTTACTTCTCTGAATATGTGTGTGTGTGTGTGTGTGGTGTGTGTGTGTGTGTGTATGTGTGTGTGTGTATGTGTATGTATATGTATACTCAATGTAAAAGAATTATATATATTATGTATATATAGAGAGAAAGAGACAAAGGCATATATATATGTGTGTGTGTGTGTGTGTGTATATATATATATATGAATATATATAAAAATGCTTTTACATTGACTGGTGCAATCACATGATTTTTTTTCTTTAGTCACGGTGACATGGTGTGCTTCAACGACTGATTTTCAAATACTTAATCCATATTTTCATTCCCCAGGATAAATCCTACTTATTCATAAGGTACAATGTTTTACAAACATTTTTACGTGTTTGTGAGTATTATTCCTGTGGGGGAGGCAGGCGTTCTGGCTTCTGAGGTGTTCTTCACTAAAGGCAGCAGGGAGGGGACCATGTTACTGTCACAGTAGAAATGGAAGATCCCAAGTCAGTATTTTCCCCCTCTGTGATTAACCACAAGTAGGACATCGAACATCTTACCTCAGCCCTGAGGGTAAACGTCTGCCCTCCCACTCACTGTTTTCTGGCCTGGGAAGGGGTTCGTGATAGTCTCCTTGGCTGTGTTTGGTTAGAGTAGAGAAGATATTATTTCAACACTTGTTTACCAGGGAGACCCACTTCCCACAGCTTTCCAGGTTCCCCAGATTTGTCTACACCCAAATTTGGAGATTTATGAGGCAAAAAGAAAATCCACAGACTCACTACCATACTGCCATGTGAATCTGAGATTTCCTCCTCTGCCTTCCTCTTTGTGTTCTTCCTAGGACATAATAAGGACTATGCTAACTTTCAAACTTAATTTTTAAAAAAATGTTTTGCTCTCAGTCTAGAAAAGCGAGTATTCTGTTCTAGACCAGCCTCTGTGATCATCACTACATCATCACTACTGATATTTGGGGCCGTGGGACTCTGGCTTGGTTTGATACTTCTGTTTGATTCATAGGTTATCTAGAGTAGTCTGCTGTTACCTGCAGTGTCTGGATATTCCAACATTAGGTTCCATGGCAGTCTGAGTTACGGCCATCAACCATAACAATACATGATCACTCTTCTCTCTTGGTCACACATTCAGTTTTCCTCATAGCTAACTTTTTTCTGTCATTTTTTTTTTTAAAGTAGTGACTAAAGTATATAGCTTTCAGTGGAGCCATTCCTGTAATTCCAGCTACTAAGGAGGCTAAGGTAGACCACAAGTTGAGGTCATCCTAGGTAACATAGTAAGTTCAAGGACAGCCTGAACAGCTTAGCAAGACCCTGCCTCGAAATAAAAAGATTAAAAGGAGGTACAGTGCCTGACCTGTTTATACTTGGGTCTGTTCCCACACAGCACAAACAAAAAACTAGTTTTCGAAGAACACCGCTGTGTGTTCTGTTGTTTATCTGTCTCTTCCTAGAATGGTTCTTTAAAGAAGACAACAGCAGCATCCAAGGGGGATTTTTTTTTTCTCTTTGAAAATTGTCCTGCTGGCTAGAACATTGCCTCACTTAGCGCCTTTTCTACTTGTGGGACCTCCAAGGACCTGACGTGGTCAGTGGAGACTTCGCGGTGGGTGGAGAAATGTGTTAGCCTCAGGTGCTCAGCCAGTGCTTCCCACACAGCCAGTCAAATAAGAGAAAGAGAATTGCATTTCACAGTTTATAGCTCAGTGTCAAGTCTAGAGGCCGAGGGCAGCAGGCCAGCATCTCTAACAGGAACCAGCATTCGTTTGTTAGTGACGGAGTGGAAAGACCTTTGCTCGCCCAGTGGAAGACGGAAGCGTTTGGAGTTAGGATTTATAGTGAAAGATGAAAGGGACCGTCTTCAATTTCCCTATGTGTTTTCAAACTCAAGGGTCCTAAACTACACAGGAGAAACAACAGAAAGATATTGAATGAACTCAGTTTATCTCCTAAAGAGCTGTATGTCTTTGAGGAAGCCACTGGTCTCTAATCTATGGAATGAGGATCTTATAGTAGATAACTTACAACAACTAATTAATGTGTATTAAAATCTGAGGACACTGCCCTGCTTGGGATACAGGGGGCAGAGAAGGCTTTCTCGAATAGGGAAGGTGGCTCCACCGGTGGGTAAAAAGCACTTGCCACAGAAGCCTGAGAAACAGATTGTGGATACCCAGAACCCATAGCTCACATAAACGCCAGGAGCAGTACAGACATGTGCCATGCTTCAATGGGGAGAAGGGAGGCCCAGACAACAACAGAAAAACAGCAGAGACCTTGTCTCAAACAAGGTGGAGGGTGAACATTGGCACCCAAAGTTTCTTCTACTTAAGCATGCACACCATGGCATACATGTACATGCCTGCATTCACACATATGAATGTGTGTGCGCATGTATGCACACACACACACATACACATACAGAGCTTAGCTATGACAATTACTTTGAAAGCAGAGACTTTGATTTCTGCCATCAGAACAAGTGTTGTCTCTATGAAGCTCAGACTGTCAGATTAAGCCCATGTATCAAAGTAATAGACAGTCAAGACTTTTATATGAATTAAAAATGAAACTTAGTGTTTGGACTCCATAAAAAATAGATTCAAGGGCTGGGCATAATTAGCTCAGTGGTAAAGTGACTGCTTAGTATGTATGAAGCCCTAGGTTCAATTCCCACCACTGCCAAAATCAACACACATTAAAGTCAAATGTTTAAAACATTTAACACATAAATGTCAAAAAGACACATGCAGATGAAATGGTACTAGAATTACCTCTTGGGTCCTGGGACACCATCAGCTTGTGACTTCAGGGTGACAGAGGATCAGCCCTGGGTTGAATTCATCAGATGTCCTCTGTGTTGGAATCTGATAGAAGTCCATTGCTTTCTTTTCTTGAACTTTCCTTCTTCCTTGGAGCAGTCAATCAGCAGTGAGATGCTATCACTTGTGTGCTCAGTAACCCTGCCCTACAACAGTCAGTACACACAGTCTGAGTAAGGACTATGCCTGCCCTGTGGTCCCGTGTGTACCACCTAACACCATGCCTGACTCACAAAGGAACCTCAAAAGCTATTTGTTATTTTTAATTTGATTTTAAAAGTTTAATGGGCTAAATGCATACAGTGTTTCTTAGAATATCTAGATCTTAGGATCTTCAAAAACTATTTGGACACCATGAATCCACACTGCTTCCCACCTATCTCCCTTTTTATCATTCTTAAAAGGGTGTGTGTGTGTGTGTGTGTGTGTGTGTGTGTGTGTGTGTACCTATGAGGGTGTGTGACATGGTGCATGTGGAGATCATTGGACAAACTTGGATGTTGGTCCTCACCTTCTACCTACTTTGAGACAGGATCTCTTGATGCTTGCTTCTGCACACACCAAGCTACCTGACCTGAGAGCTTCTGGGTATTCTCCTGTCTCTAACTCCCATCTCATCATAGGAGCATTGGTATTACAGGAGACACATGTAGTACCAGGTATAAGAAATGGACCAGCCTCTTGCTTTTGTTTTTATGGGACAGGACCTAGCACAGATTGGCCTTGAACTCTTGATTCTCCTGCCTCTGCTTCCCAAATGCTTTGATACAGCAGAAATATCATCTGATATATACTTCAAAAAAATAGTCATTGGGGTTTGAGGTTAATCTCAGTGGTAGAACACTTGCTCAGTGTGTACAGATCCCAAGGACAATCCTCAACACAGTTTAATAATAATAATAATGATGATGATGATGATGATGATGATGATGATGATGATATCTCTATCTGCTGCTACAGAAAGCATCTCCCTCCAGGGTCAGTTTCCACAATCACACTCCATCTTTCACCTCAGAACCAGAACATTCATTACACCCCATACTGTGATCTGAATCTGAAGCCAGTTAGAGCCCAGCCCTAAGATCAAACCAGTGTCCAGACTTTGCAGGGTTAAAGGTCAGGCATCATCAGTTTGAGCTAGGAGAAGTCAGGAAATCTCATAACCAAGGATGTGTCCATGAGCCAATTCTGCCACCTGGGGTTCAGTCCCGTCTTCTGTGAAGGTGGGAGGTTGAGCTTGAAGACCTCCACGGTACTTTCCAACTCAGAACAAGTGTGGTCACTGACAGTTGTCTGTTTCCTATGCCTCAGAGCAGCTGCTTCTGAACAGCATAGCTATGGGAAGGATGTTGGAACCAACTTAACAACAAATATGTCACAGAGATCTAAGACTTGCTAAGTGCCAGTCATTGCACTAAACATCTTGTTTATGGTATCTCCTTTCCACTTACAGGTGGAACACCAGCGTTAATTTCTCACGTTCTCAGACCTAGTGATGGCTTTCTACTGTGTGCTCGGTCCTGTCCTGATGATTGTTCAGTGATAAAAGTCTCTTATAAAAGAAAGACCTTACACATGGCCACTGGAGTCGACTCTGAGACTGTAGCTCCATTTACATACATGTAATTTTGTTCTCTTTCAAGTTGTTCCTTATACATTTTTTATTCTGAGTTTTTTTAAAGGACTTGGTTAAACTTTCTTACATTTTGCTAAGTAATTGTGAGCCTAGCACACTAGTTTCATTGGTACATATTGGAACAGTAAGAAGATAAACAAATTCAACATGTGTTTGAAGACAAACGTCTGCCTGAGTGTTAATGAACTGGAGAGATGGCTCAGTGGTTAAGAGCACTGACTGTTCTTCCAGAGGTCCTGAGTTCAATTCCCAGAAACCACATGGTGACTCACGACCATCTGTAATGGGATCTAATGTCTTTGGGGTGTCTGAAAACAGCTACAGTGTATCCATACAAATAAAATGAATACATTTTTTAAAAAGAAGAAAGCTGCAGTTTGGGGGATGCTAGCTACCTAAAAAAAAATATGTGTTAATTCTGATATATTGAACCTTATAACATATCTAAAATGTTTTCTAGCAGGTTTAGGAAAGGTATTTTCATCCATCCTTCCCTTTCTTCTTCCTTCCTCCTCGTACTCTCCTCGCTTCATTTCCCCTTCCTTCTATGCATTCTATGATTGATTCTCTTTGGATATTTCAGTAATTTTTTTTTAGAAATTTCTATTGGTATAATATTAATGAAACAGCTGAAATAACTTTTTAACTGACCGAAGACTAAGGTTGAACATGTGCTTCTAAAACTGACAGAATGTGCAGCTGCCAGAGCTCGGCACACCAGCTGTGTCTTCCATGTGAGGTCCTTCATTTGAGCTCTGAGAAGGTGGGACCTAGTCAAACCATACTCATGTCCAAGGCAACTCCAGAGGACTCTCAAACAGATCTCTAGTTACTTCTTTGTACAACGTGTCATAGGTACAGTGACCATCTGTTCTGATGAGAGAGAACAAGGCAATGAGAATAACTACCTTTCAAAGACAAAGACAGAATACCAGAAATGTGGATCATGTTACAAAGTCCGAGAGGTTTTCTCTACACAACAGTGATCTGTGGCCTTTCTCATTTTCCAGTTTTCCTTCAAGAAGAGTACTTTTGCTGCCTCTTCTAAAGGAAGCTGTCACCCACCTCCTGAAGCCTGCCCTTGCTTACTGCTGCTCAGATATCATTAGACGTGGCAGATGGTGGAAGAGAAAGAACTAGAAGAAACTGAGATCTTCAAGCAAAGAACTGCATACAGCATCTGATCTTCAGCTCAAGCAAACTTCCCAAGTTACTTGCAGGCTTCATGTTTTGAGTAAAGATTCTTTCTTGAAGACGAGAGTTCCACACGTTTTCAAGTAGAAGGAGAACTTGAGGATTTTGTTTTAATTAATTGAAGGAAAATATAGCTAGAATATTAAGTAAGCCAAATATCCAATATGTGTCCAGAGGGTTGTGTGTGTGTGTGTGTGTGTGTGTGTGTGTGTGTGTGTATGTGTTGTGTGTGTCTGTGTATCCAATGCTCTAACTTGTTTGCAGGAGACAATGTGGTATGACGGAACTGAACTTGTCATAGCCATGACCAGACTTTCTACAACTTTTCCATTGAAATAAAAGATAGAGGCTTATCACGGCCTGTGGTCCTGCAGATCTGGTCCCTGGCTCCTCAACTTCACTCTCTCCCATGATTTTATTAATCAGCCCTCATATTTTTATCCCCACCTCTCCTCTTCATCTTCAGTCAAGATGTAATATTCAATGGTCTCTGGTTGACTTGTGTCTTTACGGCCAGTCTATTCATTTCTTATACTTGTCCCCTGGCCCCACCCCAACCCCTCTGTGTTTTGAAGCTAGTCAGCTTGTTTCACGGTAGAGAAAGATGTACTCTGAAGGGCTGAGGGTGAAGGATAATGGCTGAAGTGTTGATTGTACCGATCGCCATTGTAGGTAGGCTTTGTACTATTTCTATGTACAATTGACAGCTTCCTGAAGGGGATTTTCCTACCCAGCTGGTTGACTCATGGGAAGGGGCAGCAATACTTCTTGTTCTTTATCAGCAAGTTTGCGATCTTACGAGGTTTAGATAGTTAATGCAATTGCCTTCTTCAGAGTACACATTGTCATGTCTCTACCCAGAGTGAGGGACAGGGCTCAGATTCCATTCTTTTGACCTGTAATTAGTGCCTTACCCTTTCAGTTCTTAGATTTTAGAGTTGTTGCTTGCCAGGAAGAAGCCTGTCTAATGACTTACAAGTCTGCTAATGTATAGCTGCCTATCAGACTTCCCTCAAGAGTTGAGACCCTAAAACCACTTAAGAGATGTGTGAGTCTGGCTACTTGTGGATGAAATGGGGCATGGAAGGGTTTAGGGTGTCCATTCTCACTGACTTTCAGGCCTTGGGGAATTGTTACTGGAACACAGCTAGATGAAGTTAGGCTGCTTCAGGATCATCTGAAACGAATCAGCAGGAAACAAGAGACAATAAAAGGAAGACAGCAGTCAAGTACATAAGAACCAATACCTCACTGCTAAGATTGTAGTTGGCATAGCCCATTTCTTTGTCTGTATATGTGTGTGCCTGCACATGTATAATTTGTGTGGTGTGTCTATGTATGTATGTGCATGTACATGTGTAATTTGGTATAGTATGTCTGTGAATCTGTGTAGATGTTCACAAAGGCCATGTCAGCCTCAGCCTCTAGTGTGATCATTCTTCAGCTACAGAATTTCCTTCCTATGAGGATCTAGAGTAATGGTTCTCAACCTCCCCCATGCCGTGACCCTTTAATACACTTCTTCATGTTTTTGTTACTACTTCATAACTGTAATTTTG
The DNA here is from genome assembly GCA_021653895.1 of Mastomys natalensis. Classification (NCBI taxonomy): domain Eukaryota; kingdom Metazoa; phylum Chordata; class Mammalia; order Rodentia; family Muridae; genus Mastomys; species Mastomys natalensis. The sequence goes on from JAJTUV010000008.1 coordinate 712,416, forward strand.
CTACTGTTATGAATTGCAATGTAAATATCTGATAGGCAGGATATTTGATATCAACCTCTGAAGCGATTATGACCCACAGATTGTGAGAACTAGTGGTCAAAAAAGAGCAGAACTTATCTTGGCCATAATGCATCATAAGCTAAAGGGCTATGAAGGAATCTCTAAGTTCCTTCAGGACCAGTTCATGCATTCTACAAAGGAAGTGCTTTAAAAACAGAAGGGCCTATCTTTGAGGTTGGAGACTACCTCTTTAATCCAATATAAGAAATATGATGACTTTATTATATGACAAAAAGAGACACCAAGAAAATACTAATCACTTTCCTTTTGTAAAAGACTTAAGTTCCTGTGGATGCAGAGGAGACAGAAGTGCAAGTGGAGCAAGAGCTGGTAAGCTGAAGCATACAGTCCTGAAAATAGGAAGACCATAGAGATCCCGTAGTCAGGGGCAGAGACCACACAGAGAGGAAATAGCAGCATAAGTCAAAGGGCTGGGAATTCCACGGTCTTCACCCAAGGTCTCCACACCTTACCACAGTGCAAATGGAGAAGGGTCAGTTAAAAGTAAGTGGAAGTCCCAAAAGCTACCACTGAGATCTCTCTAGAAATGTTGGCTGGTACCTGATCCTTGTCAGCTCCATCAAACGAATTCACATGAGACACATGGAGCCTAGCGTGGAAGGCAAGTAAAAGCTATTTCAGAGTAAAGTGGGGGGCCCTCACTGGGTGGGAGTAAGCTGCTATCAAAGGGACCATTGCAGAGCAAAGCACACTGAATCGGGGTGAGAGCAGACAAGAGCCAGTCCTAGTCACTGATCAAATGCAGATAGTCCCCTTTTCATTACTTTTAAAAATCTTGGTATTCTGTGGAAGATCAATGGCAGGATCTGAAAACAATTTCTTCCCAGTGCTGAAGTAGAATGTAGGGCCTTGTTCACCCAAGCACTGCACTGCTGAGCTAGCCCAACCCCATTCTGATTTTCTATTTTGAGACAAAATCTAGCTGAATGGCTCGGCTTCCTTGCGGCTTCGTTGGCCGTCTCTCTGCATCCGGGACAGACTTGTGATCCTCTTGCCTCAGCCTTCCAAGAAACTAGGATTACAGGCCTACAGCATCAGGCCTCACTTTTCTTTAAGTCAGATGTTTTAATGAATGAATGAAATCATTTATTAAATAAAGCACTGAATTACATGTGTGCTGACTTCAAAGTCAGTTTCTTTTAAAGGGATCATGTGACCTTGAGGAAGGGGCTCAAACTTCTTACACTGGAGAAGTAAGGATACTAACTCTCTGTGAAAATTTGGCTCATAAACAATTCCCTTTCAGGAAATAATGGCAAACTTACGTGTTTACAAAAGTGTTGTCGAGGCTGTGAGAGGCTCAGTGGGTGAAGGGCGTCCTTGGCCGTCTCTGTGACAGCCTGCTGCAAGAGGCTTGACAAGGGCAGATCTACTTTGTTTTGACTTTGAAATGTGTCTGGAACTGTTGATGAGGTGTTGAGAGTTTCTATTCCCATCCATCTCTGTCTCCATCCCCCTGGTGTGGGTACCACTTCTGCCCCTGGATATAGCGAGGATGGACACTCATCTTTGTAATCGTTACCGCCTATACGCTGATTCTCATGTAGCAACAGGAACTGGTTGGAGTCATGTGGGCTTCAAAGCAAGACCAAGATGCATCGAAATGATGAAAAATCGATTTTTTTTAACAGCCCCCATTAAAAGTTGTTGGGAAAATCCACACCCTCAAGTGTTTCATGATTTCAGTTTGACTGGTACTTTGTATCTTATGATTAACTTGGGCAAGAGGTGTTGCTTTAAAGCAAACGAGAATTATATTGGCACAGAAGGCACGGTGATCACAAACAACGCTGTGCTGGATGGAAAAAGTCTAATTAATGATTCTCTTCCCTTTTAGCCCAGAGTTCTGTGGGGTGTATACTTAAACAGCATTCAAAGGTCAGAATCCTTTCATATAAGCAAATCCTCTCCTGTCCCTCTTACACTGGAGCATTTTCTTGTTTCCCAGAACTATATTTCATACTAACTAGCCCTCCTCCCATGAGTTAGTCTCCAGGACAAATTACGTACACATAGAAATCCCATCTTATCAGTAGATCATAATGTGTGTGGTACTGAAGAGTCAACATAGGCACAGTGAACTCTGACCTCTGACTTCCAGAGTCTACCATGACTCAGGGGGGTTGTACCCATGGTTTAGATGTTCATAATGTCAAATTTATGCGTGATGAACTTTAGTGGTAGACACTTGCAACACATGTCGTCTTAAAAATAAACTCTCTGTTCTTCAGGCAAAGGTGTTAGAGACTATGTACTTGTTCTTCTGACAAACAAGGTTTGTGAGAAATGGATGCAGAGAACCCGGCACAAGCCTAGTGTGGTCTCTTCAGGGCGTCCTTCCTTTTCCCTCACATTAGTACATCAGTAGTAAGTACTGAGTAGAGCCCCAGCAGCTCATATCTAACCAGCTACTTGAATATAACTCAACGGCTGCCATTGTCAGCAGGGTTCAGGGGTCCCTCATGCTGTGTTTTTTTACTGTAAAAGTGCAATCAAAACAATCTGAAACCCAACTTAGTTGAGTTTTGTTTTTAATTTAATGTTTAAATCCCTTTACTTAAATAATATACATTCATACTGCATCTCTGTAATTCCGTTTTCCCTGTTCCCTGTTGACTCTCTCTAAGATGCAAAGGACTGGGGTGTCTTTCAATCCCAATTTTCTCACCTCACTGTTGATGATGCTTTCCTATGTCTTACACTGCTGCATTAGAATACAGATTCTCCAATGGCAATGTTCATATTACTGTAAAGTGTGTGTGTGCGTGTGCGTGCGTGTGCGTGTGCGTGTGCGTGTGCGTGTGCGTGTGCGTGTGCGTGTGTGTGTGTGTGTGTAGGTCAGATGACAACCTTGAGTGTTGTACTTCAGGCACCATACACCTTTCATCTAGACTGGCCTCGAACTTGCCACATAGGCTAGGCTGGCTGGCCAGGAAGCCCCACGTATCTGCCCGTCTCTACCTCTGCAGTGCTCGGATTGCAAACACAAACTGCTAACTCTGGCTTTCTGGTGGGTCCTGGGACTCAAACTCAGGTCTTCTGGCTCACAGGGCAATCGCTTTACTGACTGTACTTTCTTCCTAGCCTGGTCAATTTCTTTTGTAACTGAGTCCTGGAGTGCCTGTGCTAACTTTTGTTTCTCTCTACAGAATTTTGCTTTTCTATGGTTGACAGCAGCAGTCTTATCGCTGTTGGTTGGTTGAGTGAAAGAAAGCCTTAAATCAGTCCGTAGTCATTCTGTTGGCCATCGATGTCTTCTTTTGATGTTTGAACACACCTAGCATTTACCAGTTTCTTACTCTTACAGAAGAATACAGAAACAGAAGTCTGGCCTGCTTCCCTATGGAAGTCCTCTACTATACAGCCCACAGTCCCGTCCTCGACTGCATGGCTCGCAAGCCAGGAGGACCCTTCCTCATCTCCTTTGTGAGCCTGGTGACCAATTTCTTGTCTCTCATCCCTGACCATCTGTCCGCTCACACTCTTGCTTTGGTCAAGCACACTTTCCAAGCATGTCTTTCTCAGAAAATATTTTTAAGAGGTAAATTTGGGGGTGTTGACATATATCTGAAAATATAAGCATCTTACTTTCGTTTTTGATATCAGTAATTTTACTGAATATTGAGTTCTAGATTGGATATTATTTTCCTTACAACTTTGCTGAAAGACAAGTGTAGCGGCTCATGTCCATAACCCCAGCACTCTAGAGTCTGAGGCAGGAGGATCATGAGTTTGTGGATACTGACTTGAGCTACCTACTGAGGTCCTATCTTGATAACGGATAGACAACAAAAAAGCTAATAAATAAGTAGAGTTGGAAGCATTTCTCCAGTGCCTTCTTGTGGCCAGTACTGCTCTGCGACATACCAAAGAATCTCTCACTCCCTGGCCGCTCTGTGTTTGCCCATTTCTTTTGAAATGTGGGGACACTATGCCTTGGGCAGGCTCATTGGATGGATTTTATCTATCTAGAACTGTACTTGTTCCCATCCTCACACGATGAATATTTTGAGTGTCTTCCTCAGGCTAGGTGTTATTCTAGGAAACATGCACATTTGACGTCACGGCCTCCTTAGCTCTCACAGACCACAGAGAGTCTCAGCTCTGGAATGCTAATGATGGAAGGTCCCTACAGCATCCTGTATTACCTACTCTGTCTCCTATGCTGAAATATCATGCACTTGATTTTTTTACAAAACAAGTTTCCTCTTTGCAGTTTTGGAACCAGAAAAGCCTAAGACCAAGGAGTCAGTAGGTTTGATGTCAGATGAGGGACAAGTTTCTAGACCTAGATGACTCAGGTCAAGCTTACTGTGTCCATGCATAGAATGGGCAGAGCCTCTCCTAGGCCTCTAGAAGGAAACTAAACACCATTCAGTTGGGAATCAGGTTTCCAACATCTAAATATTGGGAGACACCTTGACTTCAGACATGGACTTCTCTGCTATTGTCTGTGCTATGTGAGATGGTCTCTAGCCTCGTGTGACAGATTTCAGAGCAAGGAGTGGTATGCAGTATGATATGCAAGCTGGGAGTGGGGGCTGAAGATAGCCTTGACCTTGTTACTAAATACACCCAGCTGTAAAGTCTGTAAGTGACTTGTCCTTGGTGACCTCATGGTGAGACCTAAGTTCACCTATTAACTCTTTTATCTTTTTCAGAGGAAAAAATCATTATATTTGAAATAATTGACACTTTTTTCTTTATTGTTTGTTCTGTGGGAAAATAATTTAAATGAAGTGCTTTCCTGTTTTAAGCTTGTTTCCCTGGTATTCAGATGATTCTAGAAAATTTCTTTTTTCCTCAATATAGTTGCAGGGGTTACACAGACCTCACATATGACAGTCACGCTCTCAGGGGTTACACAGATCTCACATATGACCGCCACACTCTCAGGGGTTACACAGACCTCACATATGACAGTCACACACTCAGGGGTTACACAGACCTCACATATGACAGCCACGCTCTCAGCCATCCTCGGGCTTCATTTTTCCTCTGTATAATGAAACCAACCAAACAAACCCTAAATGCTAATTCCTTGGCCATTGCTTTGCACTCTATTATGTATCTCCACAAAGAACTCCTGTGTTGGGAGTTCACTAAGATTTTTTTCTCTAGATAACTTAAAAATAATTAAAAAGACTTAGTTGCAGATGTCACTATTCTTAGATCCAGAGATGTCCTAGTTCATGGCTACATCTTTATTTGTGAAAAGTGGCAAAAGCTATTTGTTAGCTTCATATTCACTCTTAGACTTAACCCAATGGCTTGTTTAATGTTCTTAAAAATCTCTAGTGTAATCATGCACCAAATAATGCATAAATTCTTGTTAATTAATTCCTCCCTGTTACTCAAGAGACTCAAATACATGCCAAAAATAGGCTTTTTCTTTTTTCATTTGTGTGTGTGTATAGGTATGTGTGTGTGTGAGCATGAGTGTGTGAGTGTGTGTATGAATGTGTGAGTGTGTGTATGTGTGTATATTGTGTGAGTGTGAATGTGTGTGCATGAGTGTGTGAGTATATGTGCATATGTGTGAGAGTGTATTATGAGTGTGTGTGAGATGTATGAGAATGTGTGTGTAAGAAGTGTATGTGTGTGCATAGGTATGTGAATATTGTGTGTATGAGTGTGAGTGTGAATGTATGTGCATGTGTGTGAGAGTGTGTTTATAAGTGTATGAGTTGTGTGTGTTTAAGAATTGTGTGAGTGTGTGTATGTTATGTGAGTGTGTGCATGTGTGTGACAGTCTATATGAGTATGTGTGTAAGAAGTATGTATGTATAAGTATGTGAGTATTGTGTGCATGTGTGTATGTGTGTGAGTGTGTGTATGAGTGTGTGTGTATGTGTGTGAGTGTGTGTGAGTGTAAGTATATGTGCATGTGTATGAGAGTGTATGTATGAGTGTGTGAGTTGTGTGTGTTAAGAATTGTGTGTGTGAATGTATATGTTGTGTGGGTGTGTGTGAGTGTGTGAGTGTATGTACATGTGTGTGAGAGTGTGTATGAGTGTGTGCGTGTGCCTGGGCACATGTAGAAGGGATTGCACATGGATCTATGTACATGTGCTTGTGGAAGATCTAGGTTTATGTTGAGAATCTGTCTCTGTTGATCTCCCACCTTACACAATAGGTGCGGCTCCTCTCCATCAAACCCAGTGCTTGTTAGTGGTGAATCTCAATAACCAGATTGCTCTGGAGATCCCGTCTCTACCCTATGAGGCTGGAATTACAGGTGGGCTGCCATAGCCACATGTCATCTGTACGGTTCTAGGGATACAAATTCCAGTCCTCAGGTTTACATGGCGAACACTTTAGCCATGGAGGTATCTTCTTAGCCTGAGGATAGCCATGTTTTTAAAGGGTTAGTAAAGAGCTAAAGAAACTGTCTTCGGAAACTTGGGTTACTGATGACCGTGTGTGTGTGTGTGTGTGTGTGTGTGTGTGTGTGTGTGTGTGTGCAGCTAACATGCAGAATCCTAATATCAGAGCTTCGGATAGCTGAGGGGAACTGACCAGTAGACCCAGTGTCTTCAGAATGCACTTGTGTTCTAGGAAGAGAGCCACTTCTCAGTGGGTATACCCCATTGTTCTCTTCTTTCTGCTGTGATAGCTAAAACTCCCAAAACTCTTTGGAAACGTAATGTACCCTCTGAGATGCTATCTGTAGCGTGGTCTGGCTTTTGCCATCTATGATGGTTTCTTTACTAAGTGTTAAAGGTGAACATCAAGGATGAAATGTTGTTTTCCTTGCCCTATGTGTTAGTTCACAGTTGCTACTGTAAGATTATACCATAAATTCAGTGGCTTAGGACAATGCTGTCTTGGTTAGGGTTTTCATTGCTGTGAAGAGACACCATGACCAAGGCAACTCTTATAAAAGACAACATTTGATTGGGGCTGGCTTACAAGTTCAGATGTTCAGTCCATTATCATCAAGCGAGAACCATGACAGCATCCAGGCAGGCATGGTGCAGGAGAAGCTAAGAGTTCTACATCTTCATCTGAAGGCCTCTAGAGGAAGACAGCAGCTAGAGGGAGGAACTCAAAGCCCAGCCCCTCAGTGACACACTTCCTCCAACAAGGCCACACTTTCTAATAGGACCAAACATATTCAAACCACTACATTCTACTACCTGGCCCCCACAGGCTTGTTCAATCATTTGAATCTATGGGGGTCATACCTAATTATAGCATAATGCAAAGTACATTTAGTCCAATTTCAAAAGTCCCATAGTCTATCACAGTCTCAACAATGTTAAAGGTCCGAAGTTCAGTCTCTTCTGAGATTTTATCAAATCACTTAACTGTAACCCCCTATAAAATCAAAATCAAAAAGTCAATCACATACCTCCAAATATCACGGGATATACATTACTATTCCAAAACATCATGGTGAGGAAACCAGCTGGGAAAACTCCAAACTCAGCATCTTCATGTCTGATGTCAAAATTCTCTTCAAATCCTTTCTTCTCTCCAACTCCTTTCTTCTTTGTTGACTACAGCACAACTCTTTCTCTTGGGCTGGTTCCACTCCTTGTTAGCAGCTTTCCTCAGCAGATATCTCACAGCTCTGATATTTCTAACATCTTGGGGGTATCCAAGGCAACTTCAACTTCATAGCTTCTTGTTCCAATGTGGATAATCTACACATGATCTTCAGGGCTCCTCCAAAGGGCTGGTATCACTTCTCCAGCTCTGACCTCTGTAGCACTCTGGGTTCTGGTTAACTCCACTCCCCTGCTGCTGCTGCTGCTGCTCTTGATGGTCATCCCACAGTACAGGCATCTATAATTCCCTGGGGTCTTCCACTGTAACTAGGTTTCACCAATTGCCTCTCATAGGCTCTCTTCATGGTGCCAAGCCTCAATTCCTTTCCATGACCCCTTCAGTCCTGGGCGTCAGCTACAACTGAAGCTGCATCTTCACCAATGGCCTTCCCTGGCCTCTCAACAATGCCAAGCCTCAACTGCTCTCCATGACCCCTTCATACCTTCAAAACTAGTATTACCTGCTTGATTTTACACATCACTAAGTCCAGCGGCCCCACAAGGTACAACCTTGGTTACCTCTGGAACACATCTTCTTTGTGCTCTCATAAAACGCTTCCCAGAAGATTTTACCTCAGTGATGCTGCTCTTTTCTTAATCACCACTAAATTCTTAACTCCAGATAACTAGCATCAATTGTCCCAGTAGCTCTTTTTATTCTTGACTCTAAAGCCAAAGCCAAATAACCAAAGCTGCCAAGTTCTGCTGCTTGATGGGGCTGGGACATGACTCCCCTTTGTATATTATATTATCACGAGCTTTCTGCTTTCCAACTCCTTCACTTCCTAAACTTGCTGTCCTGGAACTTGCTCTGTAGATTGACTTTGACCACAGAGATCTGCATTAGAAGCTTCCCATGACCTCTGTGCCTCAAGATCCAGTTCAAAAGCATGTGTCTTCCAACCTCAAGATCTGGGTCACAGGTGTGTCCTCCATTTCTAGAATGTAGTATATTTCAGATTAAAATTCCAAGTGAAAACAATAACCAAGTAGCAATAATGCCTAGATATAACTATTCCTTGTTCAGTTGAACAAGCATAAAGCAAAAGCATAAAGAGTAAGCTTAGCTGGATGGGATCTTGTCTTGAGGTCACCACTCCCTTAATCTGTTTATCTCCTTGAACATAGGATTTAGCCCATTCCACTTCCTGGTGCTCCTTTAATACTTGAACCATAATTTTCTATTTTTCCTTTTTCAGCTTGCTCATTTTCCATAAGGTACTTTTTTAATAAGAGTGAACTTTAGTAACCACACAACTGAATTTTTTATACCAGACTTCCTTTGTCAAAGCAATTAAACTTAATCTCTTCACCCTAGCCTCAAGCAAACTCTTTGGGCATGGAAAAAAAAAAAAAAAAAAAAAGCCACATTATTCATCAAAATGTAACAAAAACAGTCTCTAAGCCACATACTAACATTCTTCTCCACTGAAACCTCTAAGACCACATCTTCATAGTTCAAAGCATCCTCAGCACCAATGTCCTCCATATTCCTACTAGGATGGTTCATTAAGCCCCACTTGAAACATTCCACTGATTCCCAAATCCAAAGTCCCAAAATCCACATTCCTCCAAACAAAAATATGGTCAGGCCTATCACAGCAATACCCCACTTCTGGTTCCAACTTCTGTCTTGGTTAGGGTTTCCATTGCTGTGAAGAGACACCATGACCAAGACAACTCATAAAGTACAAATTTAATTGGGGATGGCTTACAGGTTCAGAAACTCAGACCATTATCAGTAAGGTGGGGAACATGGCAGTGTCCAGGAAGGCATGGTACAGGAGGAGCTACGAGTTATACAACTTCATCGAAGACCTCTAGGAAAACACTGACATCCAGACAGCTAGGAGGAGGGTCTCGAAGCCCAGCCACTCAGTGACACACTGTCTCCAAAAAGCCACACCTAATCAGGCCAAGTATATTCAAACTCACCACATATCCAAATACATTTTCTTGGTGAATTGGGTTAAACTATCTTTGTACTCCTGGTGGACTATTAGTTGTGGTTAGTCTATAAGTCAGGAAGAAACACAACAAGTAGAAAGGATGGGTGGAAAGAAAGATGAAAAAAGAAAGGAAGGAGAAGAAAAATGAAGGATGAAGGATAGAGAGATAATAGATGAAGATGAATATGGGTACATTAGATAGACTGATAGACAGACAGATAATAGCTGGATAGATAAGATAGGTAGATGATAGATAAATGATAGATGGATAGGTGAGATAGGTAGGTAAGATAGATAGAAAGATAGATAGATAAGATAGATAGAATAGATAGATGAATGGGTAGGAAGGATAGATTTACTAGGAGGATTGATTCATATGATTGTAAAAATGTTAAATGTTCTCCAAAGGGCATGCTGTCTACAACCTGAAGAAGCAATGGGCCAAGTATGATGCCCTCACCTGACTGGGAAGACCTCAAATCCAGGGAATCTGATGATGCAACTCTCTGCTCAAAGACCTGAGGATCTGTAGGACATTGGCAAAAGTCCCAGAATCTAGGACTGTTGCCCTGATATTCATAGGCAGATGAGCAGGGCATCTTAATCCATCATGTAGGAGGAGCTAAGGTGAGAGGAGTTAGGAGAGGAAGAGGAAGAAGAGGAGTAAGGAGAGGAGGAAAAAGAAGAGGAGGAGCTAGGAGACAGGTGAGGCGAACAGAGAGAGAGAGAGAGAGAGAGAGAGAGAGAGAGAGAGAGAGAGAGAGGAGGAGATGGAGGTGGATATTCACATGTCTGTAGCAGTCAAAGGTAGTTGGTATATCTAGGTTGGGTATTGGGTTACACTTCTGATTGTATGGGCATCTTGTTACTGATCATTATCAAATATATAAGCCTTGATTAATCTTTAAGCATTAGAGTCTCATCTTTCTACTGACCTGTGTGGATGGTGGGATGGCCTGGGCAATGCCCAGCCTTGCAGAGACAGCGTGAGAGTTTGAGCCATCTCCCATGCTGATGTCTCGTGGGTGGCAGGGCTGGTGTTTCTAGTTGGCCATTTCTAGCTGCAGCATGCACGTGGCCTCTGGCCGAGAAACATGGCAGCTGGGCTAGGCAGAGCCGCTGCAGCTTAGCCTAAGCCAGAGGCTGCATTAAAAAAATTACTACAACACATCAGAGACTGAGAAATTTAGTCTTTTGTTCCAAGTGGCCCTCACCGACTAGAGGGTACTGGATCACACAGGAGAACACTTGGTATGTGTGTGTATTGGAGAGAGAGAAGAGAAGGAGAGAGAGAAGAGAAGGAAGGATAGAGATAGAGTATTTTAAAAACCCATAACTACTGCAGTAATCCTAATCTCATGCTGTGTTCTGTTCACTACGTTTCCATCCTACATGACTACACTCATGCATGATAAGAGCTGTGCTTGCTCAGTAACATGCATGAACGCTGGCATCTCTGTTAGCTTTGCCACTCACATCCACAGAACGCTGGCATCTCTGTCAGCTTTGTCCCCTTCCTCACCTCCTCATCCTTCTTTTTCTCCTCATCTTTTATTTTGCCTTTTTCCCTTCTTTTTCCATCCTCTTCCCACAGACTCTTCAGGTTTCACTGCTCTGGCCTATATGTGCTGTGTGGATTCTGCCTCAGAAGGTAAGCTATTAGTGTCTCAGAATTGTGCTTCTGTGAGCACAGTTAGAGCAAATTAAGTTCTACCATCATGGTTGCCACAGCCTTGCTATCTTTGATTTGTTTTCCACTTTAAGAAGTGTTTTAGTCTCTCCTCTCTTGAATTTTCATTGACTATTGAGACTTTGTCAGGAACTGTTAGCAGTCCAGTTGGTATGGGCATCCTCGTGTCTTCCCTTAAAGAGACAGAAGTCCCCATGAACCTCCACTGTAACCTCTCTAGTTGCTCTCTCTCTCTCTCCCCTCTCTATCTCCTCTCTTTTCTCTCTCTTCTCCCCCTTTCTCTCTCTCTCTCTCTCTCTCTCTCTCTCTCTCTCCACACAGGTGCACACAAGCACACATGCACATGCCCACAACACACACACAGAGAGACAGAGGTGTTCCCTTGATTGCATTAACTGTGGCTAACAATGCATAACATTAGCACTTCTGTGGTGTTTGATAAATGTGATCGTTTCAACTGGGGTAACACAATACTGGGGAATTCTTCAGTCAGAATTTCCCTCTTCCATTGCACGGTTCCCTCAGAGAGCAGTGAGATGACAAGGAGACTCCCTGACAAGTCTTGTTTGCTAAAGACTCACAGAAGAGAGCTGAGGAGATGCAAAGAGGAGAAAGCCAGTCTCAGCCAGTCACATTCAGTTTTCTACTTCTGCCCGATGTCGGTCATGTATGTTGTTTGGCTACGAAATTTCACTCTTGTGTGTATGTGTGTGTTTGTTTTACAACCAGTGGCATAAAGCGTGCTCTGCAAATATGGGAATGTGACTGGAGACCAAAATAAACCTCAGTTTCCTGAAACTGGAGCTGAGGAATGATGTTTTTTAGTCTGGGGACTTATCTGAAATGATGGAAATTGTAGAGCAGCCAGCAGGCTTTAGTGCAACCTTGAAGACTGTTGACTAAGTTAGAATCAGAACCATTTAGACAGGCCAGGAAAATCAGTTGTTCAGCACTTGACTTAAGGGAATTGGCAGGTTGTCGATGACTTCAAGAAAGCTACTGGGAGGGGTTTTGTTCTGTCTTCAACCGCTACAATAAACATTGATTCTGCACAAATAAGAATGCGTGCTACACATGCATGCACATGCACACACATGCACACACAGAGCATATGCTAACAATGTATTTTTTTGTTGATTTTTTTTTATCTAGGCTGTCTCATAACAGCTACGGTTAATGAAAATACATCGATGAGAATTGGTTACACAGATCTTTTAAAATTCATCTTTATTGAGTTATGATTCATTTAACCACGCATGCTGGGTATTTAACCCATGAGGGAAATTTAACCCAGAGGTGGGTGTTTTCAGCCTCACATAAAGTCATGTGACTTTTATCTTCTGTGCTACACTTCTGTCAGTGAACATTAGGATCCCATAAGCCCACCCACACTGTCGCCATGAGGAGCTCCTTTTGAGGTAGACAAACAGTATTCTGTTGTATGTCACATTGCCTTTATCCACGTGGCAGCTGATGGGCACGCAGGTTGATTCCACATTGTCATAGTGAACAGCCCTATGATGAAGAGGGGGTGCAGACATTTCTTTGACATTCTAACTTCATTTTCTTTAACAAAACTCTCTTTTCCAGCAGCATGGTCCCTGAGGAAAGTTTCTCAAACCTCAGCATGCACGAGATCAGCCTGGGGGAGCTTGCTGAGTGTAGGCTCTGAGGCAGACAGTCTGGACTGGACCCGAGACAACCGCACTCCTCATTAACTCCCAGGTCACACCGATGATGCGCCTGCCTTGTGAGCTACACTTTAAATCCTTCTCAACCCGTTCTCCCGCACCTCGCTGTGTGTGCTTGCCTGTACACTCTGCCTGTTGCTTGAGCATCTAGATAATATTCTTATCAAGGTACCTACCTCAGGGACTGTTTAGAGAAAATCTAACCTGGGAATTTGATGGTAGCAAATGATGACATCAGCAGTTATTTTATTTGTTTGTTTATGGTCTTTTGACACGGGGTCTCACTATGTAGCTCTGGGTGTCCTGGAACTCACTATATAGACCAGGCTGCCCCACCCCCAGCCTCCATCTCTCAAGTGCTAGGATTAAAAGTAACCCAGCAGTTACTCTTACTTTAGCCTCTATTGACCTCTTTCTAGGTGAAGGCTTTTCAACGTGGAATCAACCTGCATGCCTATCAGCTGCCACGAAAAGGCAATGTGACATATAACAGAATACTGCTTTTCTATCTTAAAAGGAGCTTCTCAGGGTGGCAGTGTGGGTGGACTTGGGGATCTTTATGTTAACTGTCAGAAGTGTGGCACAGAAGTCAAAAGTCACATGACTTTACTCCTATGTGAGGCTTCAGGAAACCCCCAAATCATGACAGGGTCCTACTGAATTTGGCCTGTGAAGCTGTCATGATAAATAAATAAAATGTATTGCCTCCCATCGGCAAAGAGTCCATGCAAAGATGCAAACTTACAATGAAGAACACGATCTCTAGTGAATTCTAGAGCAAAGTAGGCACTGCTTATCTGAGATAGCCTATGCTGACCCCCAGCTCACTATGTAGAGGAGGATAACCTTGAACTTCTGATCTTCCTGGTTTGGATGACCAAATGCTGGGATTATAGGTTTGTGCCACCACACCATTGTATGCTCTCCTGGGGAATCAAACCCAGTGCCTCATGTATGCTAGGCAAGCATGCTACCGACTGAGCCACATCCCTGTCCCCTGTTAGTTGTCAGCTTCAGTAGAGGATACAAACTCTTCCAACTTGACCAGTCAGCATGCAGAAAGTCTTCTCCCCACTAACACGTAGCTCTGCTGCAACCCAGTAAACTCTAAAGCCACAAGTACCACGCTCTGCTTCTGGGACCACAGAGCATGTATGTTAGCCAAGCATCAACTGTGTGGCATCAGTTGGGATGGCTGACAGCAGCTCTTGTCTTTGGGCCATGTTGAATTCTATCTAGTGAGCCTTGTTGGATTCTATCTCCATTTGTAATACCGTCCTGCCTCCTCCTCTGTCAGGGCTCCTGTGGGTCACAAGCACAGGTGAAGGGCGGTCTTCAGCTGAGAGTACTCATCTTTTCACAGGTGCCTTGCTCCATCCCCTACTGGCACCATGCACTCTCTCCTCAGGAGGCCCCTCCTGATGCTTTCTGTTGATTATACGTACTTTCTGAAATGATTATACAAACACTATTTCTCTGGATGGCTTGGAAACCCTGAAGTCCTTTTTAATGTTCAACTCCCTCGTAAAAAGCAGATCTCTGTGCTGTCTTGAGCAGAAATGCGGGCCAACCTTGGCTCATTCACATCCTTCCCTGGTTCAAGTCTGCCTTCCACTCTTTGCAGTAAGATGACGTCTATCTGGATTCTGTCTTCAGTCTGCTGAGATAACAGACATCTCCTTCTAGCTCATCCTCATCTCTTGTGTGTAACTATAAGATTTATCAGTTATTAATGTTTATTTTTTTAAGGCATCTAGCCTGGTATTGCTGTTACTTCACTATTTGCAAACTTGCTTTGTGGTTTTATTGATAGTGCTCAGGCGGAGATCTCCCTGTTAATATATGCAAACTCACAGCTCCCAAGAAGCTTTCCAGCCCTGCTAATGAGCGGATTAACAAGAGCGCTGCAATGTATTTAACCTGCAGCACTAGCTCTGTTTCAATAAGACTTCAACAGCCTATTAAATGGAGTGGGGGCTCAATTAACCCACACAAAGGCCACTCTACCCACCGTGGCAGGGACGACCACATTTAGCATCTGCCTAAGCAGCTTGTTGGAAGCTGGGAATAAAGAGAGTGACATGCTCTTGCCTGGAGCTATGATATAACTGAAATGGTGATTCTGGATCATCTGGGCTGACTGAATAGGTGACAGCATTGAAACCTACGAGTATCTCGCCATATGACAGCTTATAAAAGAAGAAAAAACAACTCCGTGTATTCAATGGTCACTCTGTCCCCCTGTGCCTTATTCCAGGGGACTTCCCTCATTGTCACTGGGTCAGCTAGTAGGAGACATGGTTGTGGATTTGAGGATGGTGAGTGTTAGGGTGTGATAAGTGGTTGGGGATGATGGTGGACACAAAGATAGCCCAAGAGATGCATTATATTCCATTCAAAGAGAATCTCCTTCTGTAGTTAGGAGCTTAAACCGAGTTGTCATCTTTCGGAAGCAGATTCCCTCTCCCAGGCAGATGAAGGCTAGCCATTTCTTTTTGGAAATCAGCATACAAGAAGTACATCAGCTAGATACCTCTAACCTGCCCCTTAAATCATGTTAGGATAGTTGCCCTATATTGCTGACAGAGTAAGCTGCCTGCCAGGATATTCAAGCCCTGATAACTGCAGGACATGAGTCAGAAAGTCAGGTTGACTAAGTCGATAGTCATTCATTGGCTTAGGATGGCCTGACTCTTTTATGGTGATAACCCCAAGTTCCTGTCCCTGTTCTGCTTGTGAAAATTCACTATATGGAAGTTGAAAACTTATTTAGGAAAAAATAAAGACTTTTGGGGTTGATGTTCCCTCCTTTTAAATTCTAGATGGAATAACTCAAAATTAAGCAATGTGTTACTATAGATTGACCTGTTACTTTAATTTTATTGTTTTGTGTTTCCATTCCTTTGCCATATTACATGTCAGTGGATGGCCTTACTCTGATTTTCACCCCATTGCTAACCTCCCTCCAGTGCAGCATCACGGCCTGGCTCATCAGGACTATTGCTTCCTGAGCCCATCCCTGTATAGGATGCAAGTTTCTCATGTGCCAAAGTTTAGTTTTGCTTACAGACACTCATCGAGCATCTCTGTTTCTAGTCTCTTTAGGTATCAACAAATACTTGTAAAATAAATGGTCAGAAAGAAGAAACGTAGCTTGCGGACTGGCTTTAGAACCATAACTGAATGATTCCTTGGGTAAGATTCTGATATTGGACCTTCCACCCTCAAAAAATTAGAGGAAAAAAAAATCAGTAAGTTCTAGGATGACAAGCTACATGACGTCACCAGAGTAGAGTGGTCACCATCTTCTCTATCTTCCTGCCCATCCCTAGTGAGGGAATGAGAAGAGGGAGTTTTCAGCACTGTGTTAGTTCTACAACGTGGACCAAATGCCTGCTAGACCTGCATCTCTCTAGGCGTGTTCTTAGGTGTGTCCAAAGCTCTATTTTATTCAGCAAAAATTAGAGAGAGGAAACCCGTGAGTTATTTCACAGAGGAGGTGTGCGCTGGAGCTGGTAGGAACATAGCATGCACATGCCACACCCACTGCAGCTTTGCATAAAGCATTAAGCTGTGGCTTGCAGGCACAACAGAGAGCATGCTACAGGTGTCACGCCCTGTGCTGCTGGTTCTGTGACTCACTGTAATGTAACTAACAATCATTTTATTCATTCGTAAGTGCATGTTCATTATTTACGCTTCTAGATCAAAGACTGCTGTAACATTGGCCCTTACCTTACCCCCCTTGAACTCTATTCCAAGAACACGAACAATTCTATCTTTCTGTGTGTCTGAGTAGCCTCAGAACTAAGATGGAGGCTAAAATTAGTTTCCTCTTTGGATTTCTTGGTAAGAAGATTGATACCTGTAGTCATTGCTGGTCTTGTATAAATGTTGAGATTCTTACCTGTGTGTGTGTGTGGGGGGGTGTACCCTAGAGTGTCAAGAGCCATTTTTTTGTTTGCTAACAAAAGAATCTCTTTCAATATAGATCCCAATGGCACTCCTGCCTCTGAGCCAAATGGATTTGGAAGGGACACATTCTCTGGTAATGACACCAGTTCCACACAAATGTCACAACTGCCCGCTGTGTACTCCTCTTCCTCTTCTTAGTGAAAGGTCTAAAAACACCATGACAGGTGTTACATGAGCAGAGCTCCATTCTTACTTTATGTGTGGCCACCCAGACACCAAGTCAGTCTTCCATTCTCAATGATGTCTCCATGCATCTCTCGGTTCATGAAGAAGCTTCTTTGATATTTTGTATTCCAAATTTTAGTTGCGTAAAGGACTGAGTCAGACTAGTAAGTGTCTCACTGGTGTGGCTCCTCCAGACTTTCCTAGTTTATGCTAGAGTGTAAAGATCACTGTCATTCTTTAGTATTGCTAGTCAATTTGCCATGCAACAAACTCTGGTGGGGTTTGACTTCTGAATGAAATCCCCAAGTCTGTCTGAAATTAGTCTAACTCCTGTTGGGTCCGGAGGAGATAGGTCCCTCCAGCAGCATTGTCTATGGTAGTATCAATTACTTTTAATCAACAAGATTTTCCTTGTACGTGAACACGACTCCCCAGTCTGTCATGTAAGTCCACTGACAATAGTTTGGTGGGACTGAACTTCTGTAGTTCATTCTTCTCTTATTTCAAACACAAACACTGGATAAGACTCAGCTAGTAGAGTGTTTGCCTAACGTGTAAGATCTGGGGTGTAAGGACCCAGACTCCAGAAACTCTGCAAGTTGATACTCTCCTGAAATCCCAGCACTTGGTAAGTGGAAGCCAGAGGATCAGCAGTTCAAGGTCAGCCTTAACCATGTAGTAATGTTGAGTCTAGTCTGAGACACCAGAAACCCATATTTTTTTTTTTTTTAAAAAAAGGCAACTCTCAAATAACTAAATGACCCTACTGTATTCTTCTATTATATAAACTGAAAAGTATCTATAAAGCAAATCAAAACAACACTCAAAATGCTGAGGCAGCAGAATACAAGTTTGAGGCCAGCCTGGGCTACATAGTGAAAACTTATCTCAAGATAAAAGAAAGGAATGAGCTGAAATGAAACTCACTGGCATGCAAGCGGTACGAGAGAGCCTGACTGAATAAACCTGCCCCCAGAAACCACCTAAAGCAGAATCAAGGAAGTCCTAACTAGCCAACTAGTTGCTTGGCAAATTGTCCAAAGTCATCTTTATTGGTAATAGTGGTTGTGTGGGTCTTAGATTCAACTTGAAGAATAATTAAAGATGTATAAATCTGCCAGCAGAGTGAGGTGGCACATACCTTTGATCCCAGCCCTCAGAAAGCAGAATCAGGCAGATCCCTGTGAGTTCAAGGGCAGCCTGGTCTATGTGAGTTCCAGGACAGCCAATAATACATAGAGAGACACTATCTGATTGATAGATAGATAGATAGATAGATAGATAGATAGATAGATAGATAGGTAGGTAGATAATAAATGTTGAGAAGGGGGAGGAGAAGGAAGGGAGAGCTGCCATATACCAAAGTATGACTGAGGAGGGGTGCTGTTAAGACTTCTGTCTTGTGATAACCCCATTGCTGGCAGTAAGCAACTCTGCAGGTGAGAGACAATAAAGTCGGATCACCGTCTTCACAAACATTTGCCGGTGGCATTGAGAGTCACTCCAGCAACTTCAGTGAAGTACAATAAACATGATAAAGAAACACAATCACCCAGCCCCCATGAATACATCCACAGCACAACCTCTGCACCGAAGGCTTGGGGGGACACTTCAGAAGAGGGGACACAGAATGTAAGAGTCAGTGAAACATGAAGTTTGCTGTGAGATTGTGTCTTCTAAGACTGTCAGAAGCTACCCCCGTAAAGTCTCACCAACATGGCTGCCCACACATGAGCTGAACAATCCAACAATAGACGTGTTACCGTGGATGGGGAGAGACCACAAGGAAAGGAAATAGTCTTCCCCAGGGACGAACACACAAACCTAACCAAGTGGTCAGTCCCGAAAACCTACATACAAGTAACATTATTCAGGCTGAGAAGGTTGAATTTAAGTATTTAGGAGTGCATACATCTGTGTGTGTGTGTGTGTATGTGTGTACGTGTGTGTGTGTGTGTGTATGCATGCACGCACAAGCATGCACAACAGCAATTAATAAAAAAGGAGTCTATTAATTTGAAAGAGAGCAAGGAAGGACATACGGGAAGTCTTGGAGGGAGGAAATAAAAGAGGGAAATGATATAATTAAGATCTCAAAAAAGTAAAATAAATGATTTAAAAATGTTTTTCTTAGAGGAATACGATCAGTTACCAGCTCCAGGTGGGCGTGGGCTACCATGACTGAAGTGGATAGATAGCTGCTCAGATGGGCTCTGCACCTCTGGTCTTTCTGTGACCTAGCTGCCCTCTGGTTTCTATGTATTTTATCTCTTAGCTGCTCCCTGAAGAGATACTGACCCTTAGAGAAAATGTTAGACTCCCACTCAGCAGAGTCTCTGTTCCTCTGCAAAACACTGATGGACATCCCCACACTGTTGGCTTTGTGTTCCAAGCACACAGAACCAGAGACAGGGTACTGTCCAGGGCCTGGCATGGAACAGACCCACAATAACCTCCCAAGGTCACCCGGCCCTTGCTGTTGTTGGTCTCAGATCCTGGGAACCCCAGTCAGTAGTGTTTGTCAGTTACTGTTGTGTTGTTAGGCAAGTCTGTGACTCAGTGCGATTCACCTACCTGCTGCTTGCTATTCGTCCTCTGCCCTCTCGCCTCCTCCCCTGGGTCTCTCTCACCCAGTACAGACCATCCTCACTTATTAATTCCCTCCTTTCAGGAAAGAACAGAATCCATGGGAAACCCAGGGGAAAGGCAGCCCCGGCTGAGGTTGAAGAAGGACCCAGGGGACTCAGACATTCAAGGGCATCACTGTTAAACTTCAGGGCAGCCTTCATGATAAAGAAGAAGCAACTGGCTAAGTTTAAGAGCAGGTAAGACAATTCTGCTTTTACCTGGGTGCTTGAAAAAGGAAGCATAACATCTGGGAAAAAATGTGAAGATAAAGGAACCATGACAGGAGAGATCAAAGCAAAGAAATGGTGAATACCTTGCTACTGTTTTAACAACAAAAGATCATTCTAGAGTCAGCCTAGTTTGCAGACAGAAGAAATGTGTTTGGAACCCAGAATGTCACTGAGTGTATTTATAAGGCTGTTTTTTACTTCCCCAGGTAGAAATAACTAATCTAAATAAACTGATTAAACCTTGAGGCTTTGGGGGATTATTTACAAATTATTTACTCAACTCTGAGAAGGGTTTTTGTAGGTTGGTTCCTGGTTCTGTAATGAACATCATGACCCAAAACAGCATAGAGGAGAACACAGTTTGTTCCATTTTACAGATCATAGTCCATTGTCAAGGGACGCCAGGGCAGGAACCCAAGCAGGAACCGGGAGGCAGGGACTGAGGCAGAGACCACATAGAGCTTACTGGCTTGCTCTCTGTCTCATGTACAGTGTATGCAGCTTACTTCTTATAGAGCTCAGGCCATCTGCCTAGGAATGGTACTGCCCACAGTGGGCTGGGCCCTTGTCCATCAATTAGCAACCAAGAAAATAGCCCCAGAGACATGCTCACAGGACAGTCTGATGGAGACAGTTCCTCAGCTGAGAGTTCCACCTCCCAGGTCTGTCAAGTTGGCAATCAGGATCAGCCACCACCAGGTTTTTCTGTTTGTTCTCTGTATGTGTTTGAATGCACTGTTCCTTCATAGTATGTTATTGTTTTTTAAAATATTTTTGCTTAATTAGTACCCTTATTGGAAAGCATCTGTGTTCAGCATGTGGGCTCAGTCTTCACAAGGAACAGCCTGTATAGCCAGTGTGTCCAGATAGGAGACAGAACTTGCCAGAACCTCCTAGAATATTCCTGCTCACTCCTCTTATAACCCCAGGATACCAAGTAACAGTTCCCTCCTCCTGGCAGGTTAGGTCAATTTTCCTACTTCTGTAGGTTGTTCAGATAGAATCAGTGTGTGTATGCTCGTGCGTGCATGTGTGTATGTGTATGTGTGTAAGAGTAAGAAAACCTCAGGTATCCTTCCTTATACTCTACCTACCATGCTTTTTGAAACACAGTCTCTCACTTGGCCTGGAATCCATCTAATATCTAGACAGGCTGATCAGTAAGACCCAAGAACCCAACTGTCAGTGCCTCCCCAGTGCTGGGATCACAGGAGCTCACGGTCTTGCTTGACATTTTTACATGGATTCTAAGAGTCAGACTCAGGTCTTCGCATGTGCACGGCCAGCACTTGGCTAACTAACCCATCTCACCAGCTCTTCCTTTGTGATTTTTAATTAAGAGATGATTATGTAGTGGTGGGGGTAGGGATGCACGCCTTTAGTTCCAGCACTTAGGAAGCAGAGGCAAGTGGAACTCTGAGTTCAAGGCCAGCCTGACCTACAGAGTAAGTTCCCAGGCAGTCAGGGCTACACAGGAAAACTCTGTCTCAAAAACAAACAAAACCCCAAAATAAAACAAAACAAAAACAGAGAAGGTGGGGATTTGTTTTTAAAAAGAGAAATAGATATACATCAATCCAGCAACTACAAGGTTTAGCTGATACTGTGACTTTAGTAAACTAAAGCCAATGTTTTATTTAACTAAACAGTAATAACGAATTCTTCCCTCGTTTCTAAACTTTAGTATTTTGTTATTCTTTTTCACTAACATGACTAGATGAGTGAAGTTAAACAAAAGAAAATGTTTAATCTCTGTGTTTATTTGGGTGTGTCTGTGTTTATTATTCATTTCATGATTGTTGCTGTAAATAATTTTGATGGCTAGGGAGGTGCTTACACATGATATGTGTCAGTTAGGTAGCTAGGAAGCCATTGGAGGAAGCATAAGAGCTTCATCAAGCAAGATGCTATTTTTTGCTTATGGACCTAAAAAAGATGGTTACGCACTTAAATTGGTGGGAGAAGTCTGGTTCACATCTCCCTCCAAATGCAAGTGAATTGAGACTTGTTAGTGAGCCTTGGATTTTGGGATAAAGATGAAAGCGCCATGCTCACATGTGTTTTGATAGGTCCATTGCAGCCTGTTCAGCTGGGGACAGAGCTGACCATCTGCTGAGATGTTCTTTGTGCTTCGGGTCTTTGTGTTGAGGTATATCATTATTCCGAATTGTTGGAAGGCAGTCTTGCACGAGGTGAGGTTTTGAATTCCTGATGGTGTGTGAATTTTTATCCCAAGGTTTCTTCTCTCAAGGATGAATTGATTTGCTGGCCAGAAAGGAGGCTGAATTCCTACATCAGGTTAAAGGCTGCTGACACAGGGGTGTTTGGTTAGCAGCCTGCCCCAAGGGCTTCATGTGCACTGCGACAAAGCCGCCCTCCCTCCTCAGCCCAAGCTTGGCAGTGGCCAGTCGCTCATGCAAGCTGTGTGGGAACAAAGCAGAGATCAATCCAGCTTTCACCTAAAAGTAAGTCAAGCCAAAACGAAAAGGCCCTGGTCTTCATTAAGGCCTCCTGCTCCACCAAGCAGGCAATGTCTCCAGGTTCATTTTGCAGATTTCTCCCTTGAGTAATTGAAAGAGCTTCACTTCTGCTTTAACCTTCCCATTGGCCCTAATCAATCACCTCTTCTTCGGCTTCTCACTATGCTGAAGCTGCCAAAACAGAGCACCCGACAAGGATGGACAGATAACTGTTCTTTCTCCATCCTGGGGGCCTAGGAGTCTAAGACTGTGGTGTTAGTGAAGCTGGTATCTTCCAAGGGCCTCTCCTTGGCTTGCAGGTAGACATCTTCTCCCCATGTTGTCAGAAGCTTCTTAGGTATGTCGCTACCCTAATACCACCTTATAGGAACATCAGTCAAAATGGATTTGGGCTTTTTTTTCAAGGAAAGACTTTAGTGTAAAGAGCCAGAGTCCTGGTTCACAGACAGGTTGAGGCAGGCAGAAGACAAGAAAGGAGAAGAGGGGAGGGGGCTAACGTTTTTCTTCTTTTGCCCAGTGGTTGGCCATTGCTAGAGGTGGCTGGGGAGAAAAAAAAAAATCTGTCCCAAATCTGGCCTGCACAACCTGATTTGAAATAACCTGGCGTTGTGAGGTGGCTCTTTCTAAACCAAACAGTTCATTCTGGCAAGTCTTACTAACAGCTGAGGAGCAACTGCTGGGTTGCTTGTTAGCCCTAGCAATTAAATAACAATCATTTAAGAACGGTATATGGACCAGTTGGGAGCAGTACAATGCTGCACGTTGGGTATACAGTTGCCTGGACCTGCCGTGCCATGTTGATAAGGCAGCAGATGGTCTAATAGACTCCATCATTGAGTAGTTAAATTGGTAGGGTCTTAGTTTAATAATCTTGTGTTCTAATGATCTAGGCGCCTGATGAAAGGCAGGGCAATTACTTGTTCTTGTAATAATGCCCAGTTGGCCTGGATGGAAGGGCCACTCACTCCTGCATGGTGTGATATAATTAACTCCTGTTCCCCAGAAACATGGCTAGAGAGGCTAGTTTGATAATACACATCTCACCTTGACGCTAAAAATCTAAGAGCGTTTTCCAAGTTGAAAATGGGTCTTAAGTATTTAAAACATGGGAAGATAGGAAATACTGTAACCCTGTGTTGGTGTAGTACATCTGCCTCACTTTGAACCATCATGTTATAGGAGTCTAAAAATGGTTCCTGAAAATAGAAGGCTCTTGTGCAATATGAACCATTTGCAGGCAAGGAAGTCATTCAAGGGCTCCCTGGGCCACGGAGAATATCGGGACACAAGCAGAGGTCAGAGGACACCGAGTCCTAGGTTAGGGTCATTTTTTGATGTAGTCTTCAGATCCAGTCTACCAAATATTCTCTCCCGGCTGCTTTGCAAAACATCTCATTAGTGCTTCAGATGTGTGGTATGATTTATATCATTCATGAACTAAAATTATAACTTGTATTTTTCACCTCTTAAACCTTTCTCTAGAGGTAAATTGGAGTGTGTGAACACTGTTAAAATATGAGTACAGATAACACTTTAGTGCTTCCCAAGATATGATGTAATTTAGACAAAGCAAGACACTGATGACTGTTAAATATCACCTTCTTCAAAGATCAGTGCCCAGACCCACACAGCCACCAGCATTTATCCCATCAGCAGACATGTAGTGAAGAAAGGGTATCTGGTCAGAATGCTGCACGCCTTTAATCCTAGCACTTGAGAGGCAAGGGGTAAGTGGGTTTCTGTGAGTTTGAGGCCAGCCTAGTCTACATGGTGAGTTCCAGGACAGCCAGAGCTACATAGTGAGCCCCTGTCTGGAAAACAACAATAACAAACGTGTAGAACCTAACATACCAGTTAAGAACTACTCAAAATAAAATGAAATATAAGAATAAACTTTAAGAAGAACATGCAAAAGGCTGGAGAGATGGCTTGTTGCTTAAACTACTTGCAGCTCTTTCAAGGACAAGAGTTTTGATTCCCTGTACCCATATCAGGTGGCTTACATCCATCCGTAACTCTAGCCCCAGGGAATATGATGCCCTCTTCTGGTATACAAGACCCAAAGGCATGACATACAGTCACATAAAATAGCAATATATATTTATGCCTTAATTTGCTGTCCTCTTGCTGCAATAAAACACCATGAACACAAAGCAACTTGGGAGAAAAAAATGTTTATTTCATCTTATAACTCCTAAGTTATAACCCATCACTTAGGGAAGTCAGGGCAGGAACCAGGAGACAGAAACTAAAGCATAGGCCATGGAGGGGTGCTGACTTCTGGCTTGCTCCTCATGGCAAAGACTCAGCCTGCTTCCTTATGGCTCCCAGGATCTGCTGCCCAATGGTGATCCTCCTGCCTCCTAGACTTGCACACAGGCAATCTCATGGAGGCGTTTTCTTGGTTAAGGTTCCCTCTTTCCAGATGATCCTAACTTCTGCCAAGTTGACAAAATACTCATCAGTTAGGGGCAGGGGGAAGGAGAGAGAGAGAGAGACAGACAGACAGACAGACAGAGACAGAGAGAGACAGAAAGACAGAGACAGACACACACATACACACAGAGAGACAGACACAGAGAGAGAGAGGAGAGAGAGAGAGAGAATTGACTTATCTTGGTGAGGGCCCATCTCGGTCCATGAACACCGGGTTTATGATGGATCGTTGAGGGACCTTGCAATAACTCACCAATGCTGGAGGCCATACTTAGGCTCAGATCACAGAGTTCCATACCACATGCTCACAGACCTTTTGTACAGTTCAGTAACCTCCCTATCTTACAAAAGTAGAATTTGTGGTTTACTGCAGGTAGATGAGCCAAGTTCCTCATAGCTTTATGAGTTTGAAATTCATATTAATTACAGTGTTGCCTATAATACTTGGGCACTGCTAAGAGAACAGCTTTTCTCTCTGCCATCGCCTTACAATTTCATAGAAGATGCGAGTAGAGTCTCCAGTGCTTGCTTCCAGTGTAGCCTGGTGGGTTTTGTTCTTAATAGGAAGGGAGGGGAATTCCATCGTGTTACCGTCCTTTATGAAGATGCTCTCTGCAGACCTCGTCCTGAATCAGCCCCTTTCCTGTGGGGCTTCAGCGTCCCTTCCTTCTCCTACCACTGAGTTATTTCCAAGCTTCCTTTGTTATGGTTTTACCTGTATAAAAGCCATATGGTGTGAGGCAAAAAATACAGTCTCCTAATCAAGAGTCAAAGGGATCTGTTCCGAACTCTGCCTCAACCAAACAGTTGGATATCAACCAAATTAATTACTATAAATGTGCTGACCATCATCTGATAATGGGTAATTTAGTCTGACTTGAGACTTAAAACCAAATATGGGGTAGCCCCCATAGCTGCTGGCTCACAGTCGATGCCAGCTCCTCCTCAGTCTTGCTTTCTCACCAGACCTACTGGCTATAGGAGTTCAGCCAGCCAGCTGCAGCAGATGTGGGCTTCCGTTTTCCACCAAGCACTAGCATACGCTCAGCAGGTGTTAGGGCTCTGTTCCTTTTGGTTTGATGTTTTTAGCCTCTTGGCTTCCAGTTCATATGACACGTTTGTTTATTTGGAGACACATTATTCCTCAAACTGGGAAAAACCTTCAAGGCAAAAGCTATTCTTTATAAGTCTAAGAACATTCTCAACTCTAGCTTCCTTTAACCCAACCAAAAAATTCAGAGAAGAAAAAAAAGTGCTTTTAAACAAAAAGAAAAGTATAATTGAAAATCTTTTAGGGGCAAAGATGATTCCGTGGTAGTTCTACCTTTTATGGTGAAGGTATAAATGTTGGGGCGTTTGCAAAGCTGTACACAGCCCTTCAGGACTGTTGGGGAGGAGTCGGAAGGCACTGGGTAAACAAGACTGGAGAGTGGATACTATCTTTTTGGTTACTAATGAAGTCTCATAGATTTAATTTCAGTGTTTTCTTGAAAAATCCCACATCAGGGAGTCTTGACTTGTCTAGTGGGGCAGCTGGCATATTGGGGCCAAGGTTGAGGCCAAGTTTGTCTCCTGCCCAGGTGGACCTGCCAGGGTGTGGCTGGCCATACTGTCAGCACCAACTGAACTGCATCAGAGAACAAGTCTCTTAAGCATTTGACAGCATTAGACCACGTGATTTTGAGTTGGAAGGTATGCTGAGGGGGCTTGTTTGTAGAAGGGTTGTTCAAAATGGTGCCATGCTGGATAAGACAGAGCATCTATGAAGAGAAGAAATCTTTCACTAAACACATCTGGGAGACATTTACACTCATCTTCAATAACTTAGCATCTATTCTCAGATTTAATGAGCATGCTGAATGTACAGAGCCTGGGTCATGGTAGAATCTCATAGTAAATGCCCCTGTTAAACAACAGAAAGGATGAATTGATAAAGCCAGTATTGGTAGCCTATGCCTTTAATCCCAGCACTGGGGAGGCAGAGCCAGGTGGATCTCTGTAAGTTGGAGGACAGCCTAGTCTAGAGAGTGAGTTCCAGGCTAGCCAGAGCTATATAGTGGAACCCTGTCTCAAGAAAGAAAGTGGGGAAGAAGGGAGGAAAAGAAGGAGGTAGGGAGGGGGAAGGAGGAAGGGAGGGAGGAGAAAAGAAAATGGCTGGATGAGGGGCTAGAGAGATGTCAGCGTTACGGCTTGCTGTTATTGAAGACAACTGAGATTTGGTTCCCAGCATCATGTCTGGCAGCTCATAACCAACTGTAACGTCATCTTTAAGGAGTCTGATGCCTTGTTCTGACTTTTGCTGGTGGATACGCTCCAGCATATGTATAACACACACACACACACACACAAATAAATAAATAAATAAATAAATAAATAAATAAATATCTTTTGTATAAATGGATAAATGAATGACTTAGAACTAAGTTTCCTACACTAATTAATAGAATTAAGCAACCATCTGTGGTTAAAAGATTCAGATGCCTGAGCAGAAAGGACATAAACTTCAAGCTTCGGGACACTGTGTAAGATCGGTCTCACTGTTCGTACAGGTATCACAGTGACTTACCTGCATAACCAGTAAAACGGACTCAACGTCCTCCACAGCGATTAGATACATTTTATTTGTAAACAAAGTTTCCACAAATAAACTCTGGGCCACATGATGTGCTAGCAAACTCTGCCCGACTTTGAGAGAGGGCATCAATCCTTTTCAAATTTTCCCAAGAATTTAAAGAGAGGATATATTTATCAGTACGCTCTAAGGCCGATGTCAATGTGATGATGAAAGCAAAGTGTTTATGGGGAAACGAAAGTCTCGCTCCCTGCCTTGAGTACACACAGAGGGAAAAGCCGTTCTTAAAAAAAAAAAAAAAAAAAAATGAATCTAATATCAATGTATTAAAACTTTTTAGTTAAAAGTGACATAGAACATAGCCATTCCTGAGCCAACCCCAGTGTTTTTAATGTTGGTTTAACATTTAAAACTCAGCAATGGGGCTGGAGAGATGGCTCGGCCATTAGGAACGCTTGCTGCTCTTGCAGAGGACAGGAGCTCAGCCCGTGCCAAGCAGCTAACCGCTGGCCAGAACTCCAGTTCCAGGGGATCTCGTGCCTCTATCCTCCATAGGAACCTGTGTATACCCACACACAGACAGACACAAACTTGTGATTAAAAATAATAAGAACAATTATTTACAGGTCAGTAAGTGACCACATTGGTATTTTTAAAAATCTGACACCATCACAACAGGTAGAGAAGAAGTTGTATTATTCAACAAAAACAGATTTGCATTGTGAGAAAAAAAGGCTGAAGTCAAAGTCAACAAAACAAATAAGTAACTTCAAAAGTACAGAAAGTTTAAGTCTGAATTTAATAAGAGAGAAAAATGGAAGACATAATCCATTAGTTTGATTGAGAAAACTAACGGGCAAGTCTTTTAGCCCCTCGCCCATCATACTCGAGTAAGACTGGGAGCAAGCAGCTGCGAGACACTTGGTGAGGCTCAGACAACACTATACCAGGTATGAGAGAGGAGCCAAGCCTGGTGACCTGAGTTGGAGCCCAGGTCTCACATGGTTCGAGGAAAGAACCAGATACATGTTAGACTCGACCTCCACACTCTCATGTGCACATGCCCACAGACACGTGGAAATAAAACGTAATACAAATTTAAAAAGGAGAAAGAAAAGAAAGTATAGAGATAGGTTTGGGGGTTTATGCCTATAGCCCCAGCACACTCGGGAGGGAGATAGAGGAGGAGAAAGAATTCAAGATCATTCTCACCTTCAATAGAGAGGTCAAGGCTAGTCTGAGATACATGAGGCACTGTGGCTCTGCCTCAAAATTCCCGTTTAGAGGGGGGAGGGGGACATACAGACCAAAGCCCAAGGAGAAAACTGAAGAGCTATGTAAGATACACCCGTGTAAGCCTGCCAGGCTCAGCCACACAGCCGCGCCAGACACGGTAATACCAGACTAACACTCACGGAGGCCACGTCACACTCGGATCAAAACTGACAATAACAATGCTCCTAGAACACACACCAGGAAATAATCACTCAATGATGTACATCTGAAAGATTCCTTAACCCGAACCTCAGTGAACCAAATACAGAAAAGAAAAAAAAATAATAAAATCATGGAATATCCTATTTTCAAAAATGAAAAGATAATAATGCTATTTTCCTAGTTCTAACTCCATCTGAGCTCTCTCTCTCTCTCTCTCTCTCTCTCTCTCTCTCTCTTTCTCTCTCTCTCTTTCTTTCTCTCTCTCTCTTCTCTTCATGTGAATAAGGGAATTTAACTTTCTGGTATTAAGAAACAAGAATCATTAAAATACATACATATGTACATACATAAAATGATTTTTTTAAACTCATTTTTTGAAAACTCATTAGCATACTTTTAGTTCTGTTTTATTTGTTGGTTGGTGGTTAGTGGTTGGTGGTTGGGCTTGCTGGCTCGCTGGCTGGCTGGCTGGTTGGTTGGTTGGTTGGCTGGTTGGTTGGTTGGTTGGTTGGTTGGTTGGTTGGTTTTTCAAGACAAGGTTTCTCTGTGTAGCCCTGGCTGTCCTAGAACTCTCTCTGTAGACCAAACTGGCTTCCAACTCAGAGATCTGCCTGCCTCTGCTTCCCAAATGCTGGGATTAAAGGTGCATGCTACCACACCCAGCTCTAGTTCTTTGGTATTTTAAATGAGAAAACACAGTTAAAAACAATGCCAAAAAAGTCAACAAAAATATTCAAATATCTGGGGAACCACACGGTTACACAGAAGGGCAGGAGGCAATGCTGAGACATGCTGTACTTTCAAAGTGGGAAACACTAATAAGACATTAAAGCAATCTGCACAGACATCCACTGCTTCATATGTGCATCTAATTTTAATTCGACATACTGAGTTGAGGTCGGCCTGAGAGAATATGTAAAAGCAGCAGAGATAGTTGGAGAAGTACATCATAGCTGCTGAGATTAGCGCCAACAAACTAATTACAGAAGTCACACTAACAAAATAATTATAGAAGTTGACCCAGAGAGATGAGAACACTTGGGAAACTAAGACACAGTAACGCAGCATTCTGATGTTGGGAATGGACCAGGATCACATCGCATGAAGGCCACCGGATATCCACGTGCAAAGATGGATGTTTCTAATCTGCAAACAGACCTGTCTGAATCAGAGATCTAAATGTAGACAGGAGATCATCAAAAGCTGAGTTTCAGAAATAAATGTGTAGAAGAGGCTTGGAACTAGAGTAACTTAAAATACAAAATCTCATTTCAAACGTAATAATTATATCTGTATAAATATTTTTAAATGTTTTTAAAAACGAAGTTTAGGGAGAACCCCAGGTGTCAGAGTTGTAGAACATTTGCCTGGCAAATACAAGTTCAACCCCATCACAAGGCAAAACAGTCACAGTGGCAACTGAAGAGAAAGCACAACATACTGCAGAGAAGTCGTTAATATTTGAAATAAGAATGTTTATATAAATTATTGTGAAAATGTCAATCTAATAAAAATGATTAATATACCTGAAGGGAAAGTTCACACAATTAAATACAATGGTCAGTAAATACAGCAGTAATACCTAATACAACAGTAATACCTGACAACGGTTCAAGCTGCCACACAGTACTAAGAAATTTACACTTCGTTTGCAGTTAAAAGTACTTAGAAGTCAGTACTTGGGAGGCAGAACCACATGGATCTCTTGAGACCAAGGCCACTCTGGTCAATGTGGCTACATAGTGAGTTCCAGACCAGCCAGGGCTACACAGTGAGATCTAGCTCCCACCCCAAAATGTATATACTAACCCAGGCATAGCTGCATGTACTTGCAAATGCAGCACTGGGAACAGAGACATGTGGATCCTGGAAGCTTGGTGACTAGCCGTCCTAGCCAAGTGGCTAGACTCAACTTCAACACTCTGTCTCAAAGGAGTAGAGGTAAGCCAGAGAAACACACAGAGAGAAGGGATTTCGGACACGCAATCCTCTTCCTATTTTGCAGGCATGGGCACATGTACATACACATGCACATATAAAAGAGAGTCCCTTTAGAAAATTAAGATAGTAAGTGAATGAATGATAGGCTAGAAAGGAATGCAGAGGTGTGTTTGGGTGTGTTGTTAAATGGTTTCATGTTAAACAGAAACACTCAACTAATAATGAGATGGTTCTCAAGCCTGGCTCTTCTCACACCTGGGCAGGGAGCCGTGTTCACGGCATCTTCCTCTCCACTGGTGCTGATTTCTCTACTACCACCACCCACACTGTGAAGGAAACAAACGCTGTCTGTAACTCAGAGAAGAGCCAAGCCTCCCACCTAGGTAGCACCTTGGTGCGCTTCCTCAATGTCCCCCAAAGCCAAAATGTAGAAGCAAATGAGGTTCTCAGATGATTGTGATAAGGCTGAGAATCAATTCACACACCCCACCCCACCCCCGTGTCACTCTGACTCTGATAGGGACCAAACAAAAGAACTCTTTTCTTTCAGAGACTGAGGAAAACAGTTTGGAATAGAAGAGTCTGGTGAACCACCGTTTCTAATTCGTTGTTCCTTGGCTGTGGGAAGGGAGCATTTCCTTAGCAAGATTCCAGCCACAGCAAGGTCTGCTATTGAAAGCCCTCAGCACCCTCCTCCGGTCCAGTTGCTTCTCTACTGCAAGGTTCAAGGTGGTTTTCTGGCTTTCATTGTAAGGCCTCTGTGTGTATTCCATTGATTTATCTATCTCTTTAGGGAAATGTAGGGGAAAGGGAAAAATCCACCAAGGAAAATGAAAACCAGAACAAGATCAATGAGGGACCAGTATCGAAGACTGAGATGAAGAAAAGGATTTCTGTGGTTTACTTAGGCATGGTTTCATGGAGCCCATGCTGGCCTCAATCTCTCTATGTAGCCACAAAGTACCTGACCTTCTGATGCTTCTGCTTCCATACCTTAGGCGTTGGCTTTGCGGGTTCCCTGCCACACTTGACTTTCTGCAGTGCGGGGATTCAACCCAAGGCTTTCTGTATACAAGGCAAGCGCTCTACCAAATGAATTACACATCCCCAGCCCAGGATAGCTAGCTGCTCATATTAGGTTCTGATTGCTGTTATTCTTTTAGGATTTATTTATCTTTATGTGTGTGGGTGTTATTTTTGCATGCATTACCTGCAGGGTGTGCATGCAGTACCCTCCACAGTCAGAAGAAAATATCAGCTCCTCTGGAACTTAATTTACCCAGATGATTGCTAACATGGGTGCTAGGATTCAAACAAGGGTCCTCTGAAAGAGCAACCAGTGTTCTTAACCACTGAAGCATCTCTCCAGCCCTACCGTTAGCTTTTTAACGTGGCCCCCTCTTATAAGTTTGGAGGTGAGGACAGCTATTCACGTAGTATTTCACAAAGAAATAAACTAAGCTTTTATTGCACAGGACTTCTTGGACTTTTTATTCATTATTCTATCTGTATGGACTCTAAAACTGTGATCTGCGTTTGGGACAGGGAGCCCGGATATGATAATTTCATGTGTCTAATGAAAGCACTCCTGCGTACCCATTCTTCTGTGTTTACAGTGTTGAGCAAAAGGACAGGTGACTGTAAGATGGTTTCTCAGCTAATACACCTGGATTAAGAACTGGTTCTCTGAGATGTTCAAAAGTTGGGGGAGACAAAACAGAGTGTGTTGCTCTGTACCTACAATCTCAGAACTCAGGAGACTGAGAACAAAGATCAATAGCCAGCACGCTTGCACAGCACAAGCTCCACAGATGGAAAGAGCAACAGGGAGGGCCAAAGGCAGGATGAGAGAAGGGAAGGCAGAAGAAGCCGAAGGAACGGGAGAAGAAAGAAGTGGGGGAAGACTTGTTTTTGGGGGACAGCCTTGATTTTCCCAGGCACTGTTTGTTACATCTTGCAGGTCTTCTTTGCTTTGGGGTTTTCAACTACAGACTCTCCAGCAGCGGTCTGTTAACAGCTCATGTTTAAGTCCTCTTGGTCCTGCCTGAAGAGACCAACCTCGCCTTCTAATCGCAATCAGCAGAGCCTACCCTAGGTTTAGTTAAAAGCTAGCTAGAGCCCGTGCTGCATCTTGTACCATCACTTAGCAAAGCACATTTTTAAGGAAAAAAAAAAAACGTAAGCCACCTAGGAAAGGGAGCTTCTGGCCAGAGAAGCCGTGATGACCACGAATAGAGCTAAGAACCTCCCGAGGAGGTGTGGAAGAAGCCCAACTCCGCATCTGGTTAGAACTCCTAATTTTTATTTATTTATTTATTTTGAGAACATTGAACAGGTGCTGCAGACATGGAAATGGTGATGCCAGTGGCATTAACAAGGAAGTTGGACATCATTTCTCTCAGACATTTTTTCTTTTTTTTTTTTTGTCTCTCTGTAGCTGAAGGCAAAGTGAGGGGGGACGCGCAGTGCTGCTGCTGACATGATCAGGAGTCTGGTTTCTCCTTGGGGATTCATGGGCTCTGGGTCCTGTTTGCTACAGAAAATGGGGGTCTGGTGTAGCAAAGCAAGAATTACCCCAAAGTGTGCAAGCTCTTTAGACTAAGAATATATAAGCCACATGGAGCCTGGAGCTGGGGGAAGAACACAGAACCACTTTGTCCTAATGTAGCACTGAGCGGTGCCTACTCACCACCTGTGGTCCTTAGCGTGCTCCACTTCTCCCAGTCTGTACGGTGTAAAGAAAAACAGCTGGAAAAGTGACCCCCACCTCAGGAGTGCTCGGAATGATGCTTTCTCACGCTTTGGGATATGGCCGTGCACATTTTGTTAGTCTTTTGGTAACTATGAAGTTACTCATCTTAGCCTGCCTGGGTCTGAAGTAGAAAGCGTTCTGCAGAGGGGTCAGGCACACACCGACTCCAGGCCAGTGGCAATGACAGCCGGCATCTCCTGGGGCCTTTAAAGGACGTGGCTTCCGAGTGGTTAGCTAGTGCACAACGCGGCCTGCAGCAGGGCGGCCTGTCCACGGGGACAGACAGCTGGCTGTCAGCCTGAAACACTCACACACGGAGAGGCAATGCTGAGACATTCTAGAAAAGGCAAGGCTGAGATGATGAGGAGCCCCCATCACAGGTAAGTGTCACAGGTGCTGCACAGTGACCTGTGTGACATGACAGTGACAGACAGCATTATAAAGTTACTAGAGAATACATGGTGGCCCCTATAGTAAACTACCAAATGTCCCTGTCAGTGCAAGCTCCTCCTTGGTGGGAATTGTGGAACTCTGAAGGCTACATGTGATGGGGACAGCATCTGTCTATGAGTTTAAAATTGTTATCCAAAGTGAAGTCTAGTTGTTGTTGTTAATAAGAAACCTGGGTTTGGTGACATACTCCTTAATTCCAGCATTTGGGAGGCAGAGGTAGGAGGATCACCATAAATCTGAGAGGAGCCTGAGGTGAGTGGGGGTTTGTCTCAACAAAAGAAGAATAGAATAAAGGGGCAGGAAATGGGGGAGGGAAGGGGGGAGAGGAAGAGGGCAGGAATTTGATTTTTTTGGTTTTTCCCAGTGGGGCATTTCAGCTACACTCTATAGTTCACAGCTTTGGTGATTATTTACAAGAAATGAACATGGGAATACAGTATTTAGAGACTAAAGAGTCAAATGCACCAAGTATCTTGGTATTTCTCTCTTGCCAGGATCACATACCTATCACTTACAACTCGACCTAATAGACATCTCAACAGTTTCTTTAAAACATTTTATTTATATAGTGATTTGGGATCTTTGTGTTTGTGACCAAGGGAAAGGCTATAACTTTCTTGGCCATATATTTAGGCGTCCTGGCCATGGTCCTCCGAAACCATCAGTGCTTCCTCCACACTGAGGCACCTGATCCCCACCCTGTGGTAGGATTCTAGCATCTCTGTTCTCTGACTCATTTTGATTTTTAGCTCATTATTATACTATTTCATTTCTGAAATTTTCTATTATACTGTGGTATCTAATAGGTGGGATTGTGTCTTGGATATTCTAGCCTATTACACTTTCTTTTTTTTTTCTTTTTTCTTTTTTTTTTTTAGGTTTTCCGAGACAGGGTTTCTCTGTGTAGTCCTGGCTGTCCTGGAACTCACTCTATAGACCAGGCTGGCCTCTAACTCAGAAATCCGCCTGCCTCTGCCTTCCAAGTGCTGGGATTAAAGGCGTGCGCCACCACTGCCCAGCCTTGTTTCTTTTTCAAAAATGTTTAAGATGTATTTATTTTGTGTTTATGAATATTTGCCTACATATATACATTTGCACCATATGTGTGCCTGGTGTCTGAGGAGGTCAGATGACAACATCAGATAGATCCCCTGGAACTGGAATTACACATGGGTGTGAGACACCATGTGGGTGTGTGGAATCTAGCCAGATACCCTGGAAGGGCAGGTAGTATTCTGCTCTAACCACTGACCCATCTCTGAAGCCCCAAAGTCTTTCTCTTCTCAGATATAGTCCTTCCTGCCCTGCAGTGGTAGCAGTGGTGGAGCACACATTTAATTCAGCACTCAGGAGGCAGAGGCAGGCAGATCTCTGAGTTCCAGGCCAGCCTGGTCTACAGAGCAAGTACTGGGACAGCCAGGACTTCACAGAAAAACCCTTTAGATAGATGGATGGACAGACCGACAGACAGACTGACAGACAGACAGGCAGACAGATGATGGATGGATGGATGGATGGATGGATGGTATGGATGGATTAGACAGATAGATAAATAAGTAGTCCTCCTGGAGCCATATTATAGAGGCAGAGCTTCTGGCCTTGGCTTCTGCAGCTTAACAAGAGTCACAGGAAGCTCCTGTGTACATTGAAATTGGACATTCCAATCTAGCGGTCAGTTTTGTTCAGAGGCTTATTCTGCACGATACAAACAGCACAATACATTTCACTAAGCATATGTGTACAAAGGTGTCATGTATGTTCTTAAGATATATGTCAAATGAGAAAAGCAACAGCGAGGACTAAGGAGTCTAGCGGCCTTCCCCACTTGGGTATCCTGAAGCACCACGTCAGGCTGGCCTCCAACGGCATTCCAAGAACAAACACAAGACCCACTAAGCTGAGCCAGTGCTGCTCCTTGTAGTAAAGTTTAGACTAGAGGATGGAAACATAGCTCAGTCTGTAGAGTGCTTGCCTAGTGTGGACAGAGACCGGAATTCCATCCCGGGCACCGTGTAAAGCAGGTGTGTGTGCTGACACAAGCACGCCATCCCAGCACTTGGGAAGGAGAGGCAGAAGAATCTGGAGTTTAAGATCATCCTTGAGTGCAGACAGTTGAAACCAGCCTGGACTATGTGAGACTCTGTCTCAAAAATAACTAAACTTAATGGGTCACAGAACAAACCCAAAAGTCAGAGTCTGGAAGAGACCAGCAGGAATGGAGGGGAGTGACAGGAGGTGGGAGTGGGGACAGAGGAATCAAAACGCAGTATACACACGCATGAAATTGTCAGAGGGCAATACTAACTGACGTAAACTTAAAAATAAAACAGTAATTAAATAAAACTTAGAATAAGATTGGTTAGTAGAGTGATAGGATGGGCTCTCCTGTCTTGGGAACAAAAAAGGAAGAGGATTAAAAAAAAGAAGAACATGAGCCCTACAGAGCCACTGCGCAGCTCCAGTGCGCAGCTCTGCAGGACTCACCGCGCTGCCCGCCCCAGGTTCACTGTCTTTTCCTGGCACGGCCCAGGCTGTCCATGCTATACTCTTCCTGACAGCGTGGAGGTGGCTGTCCTGGTGCATACAGCAAGGAAGAGACATTTCCCTGCACCTGCACGTCTGTGGGCGCCTCCAGCCACATCCTGCAGTTGAACCATTGTAATGCAGCTGACCTTCCCGCAGACACCATTCACTCATAGGACTCACTGGTCCATCAGATGGCATCCTGGTGACATTCTTCCCAGCCGCTGGCAATGGCCTTTAATTCATCTGGTATTTACCCAGGGTGAAGCCTCCTCTGGCTATAACACCTTTGTTGTTGTGAGCTGAGCCAGGTTTATCTTCTGCCCCCTCACCTTCAGGGTTTCACACCAATTTGTCAGCGCAGAACGCTCTCTCCATCCATTTTGTTTGCGCTTTTGTGTTTATTGCTCTTTGGTCAGTTTCTGTCTGCCCAGAACCTTGCTGCAACATCTGGACATCAGCATTTCTGATTCTAGGTCTTTCTCCTAGACAACCTGTGTGCCAGAGTTAGCTTGTAGGCTTGTAACAGGTCATCATGGTGGCGAGCTGGTAACCAGACTTAGAAATCACAAGAAATTTTATACTAGAATTTTTTTTTAATGACATTTTCAAAACACTCCACAAAACTCAGTGATACAGAATTCTAACTTCTAGTTGATCGTGTCTAACATATAGATGAATGCATACACACTGAATGTGTCAAGAGAGATACTCCAAGGCTCAGCTGCCTCAAAGTATTTGCCATGTAACCATGGATCAGAATTTGATCCCCGAGCATACGTAAAGAGAGCTGGGCTTGGTAGTATGCATTTGTAATCCTGGGGCTGTAGAGCCCACACCGGTGAGATCCCTGGGAGCTTGCCGGATAGCCAGGCTAGTCTACTTGGCAAGTTCCAGAACACTGACAGACCCTGTCTCAAAAAACCAAGGTGGGTGGAACTTGAGAAATACAGCCTGAGGTCAACCTCTGGTCTTCATGTGTTTGTATATATAAGTGTACACACACACACACACACACACACACACACACACACACACATATTCTGCATTGAATATCCCTGACACAGTGAACACCATCATTCAGCAATAGGTCCACTGCACAGACCTGGCTGGCTATACAGCCAACTGGAAGCTGGCTTCACTGCTACTCCCAAGGATCTACTACTTTCAAGAAATGGCCCACATTCAAAGTACGGCTTCTATTATCATGAGGTTCAAATCTGTAAGACGAGCTGAAGATGAGCTG
Source organism: Mastomys natalensis (assembly GCA_021653895.1). Classification (NCBI taxonomy): domain Eukaryota; kingdom Metazoa; phylum Chordata; class Mammalia; order Rodentia; family Muridae; genus Mastomys; species Mastomys natalensis. Next base: position 750,218 of record JAJTUV010000008.1, read on the forward strand.
GCTGGTCTTTGTCCTTCCTCCGATCTCTTTGAAGTCAGAAATCAGCCTGTTTCAAAGCCTGTCAATGTTCCGTTGGCCCCAGTGTCTGCTTGTCTTCACACCGGCGCCCGTCTTTGGAAACTTAGATGAAGGTGGAAACGTGAGGAAAATTGTTTGGGAACAGCAGATTTTTTTTCATAGTTTGTATTCAGTACTATTGTTTTTGGAACTATAAGAAAAAAAAAATCCCACAGGTGTGTGTGTGTGCATGTGTGTGTGTGTGTGTGTGTGATGCTCCACCTTGAGTGACTGTTGGCCACTATTAATAGATGTGGGAAAAGCACATCATGTCTAAGCACCAGCTAACTCCGATGTGCCGTTCAACGTGTAACTGAAAGTTACCCTCAGTTTTGGCTGTTCTTGGAGGATGACGAGACCAGCAGACCACATTCTTTGTTCCACTTGAATATTAACTCAGGCATTGTTTTCTCTTTCTCATGGTTTTTTTCCAACTTCAGTTCTTTGAAGAGGTTAAGTCGGGCCCTGCTAAACCTCCCAGGATGCACAACCTTATTCAGCAGCTGGAAGGAAGTCCAGAGTCCTCAGAGGTTTGTTCTCACCACACCATAGTTGGCACGCTCTGCCTCCTCCTTCAGATGAGCTGTGGGGATCGATGCTGAACTATGGAAATGGCTTTCTGTGAGCAGCATCTGTCTCCCCAGACGAGTCCTGGGGCTGTGCTGGCACGCTGGTCCACGGAGCGCCCTCAGCCTTGCAACTGTTTGCCTCCGCTCCAGCTGTTATATCCCCGAGGAAAGCAACCTTTTCCAATCCACCTCTCAGAATGAATATCTTAAACTCTTCTCTCCATTCTAGTTGTCAGTGATAAGTTTATGCCCTTTATGTGGCGGGAACAAGGTTGCCAACACTGCCTTCTGAACCAAAACAGTGTAGAATACATTTCTGAAAGTATGTAAAGACTGGCTGTAAACCAGATTCGGTTTGCTGGGGCGGGGCTGAAGCATCATATTTTCAAAATACACAGGGGATTTGGTTCTGCAACCACAACTGAAAACCAGTAAGCAACGATGGTATGCAAGGTATGCAACTTGTCCCAGTTTGCCCAGTTTTCTTGAAACTGAAAAGTCTTGGTGGACATGGAGAGTACATAACAAGGAAGGGGAAGGGCCTGGGAGGCCACTCCATTGGCAGAGTGCTGGTCTTACAAGAGTGAGGATCTGACCTCGATCCCCAGAACCCGTTTTTAAAAGTCCAGGCATGACATCATATGCCTGTAATCTCAGTACCTAGATGGCAGAGACAGGCAGATCTCTAGAGGTCACTAGCCAGCCAGCCTATCCTGATTGGTGAGTTTCTGACCAAGGAGAGACTCTATGTCAATAAACATGGTGAACAGCACCTGAACAATACACCTGAGACTGTTCTCTGGTCTCTACATTTACACATAAAAGTGTGCATACTATACTCCCAGAGATAAACACACACTCAGGAGTACATACATATATAAGCCTATAGACATGCCTACACACATACACACACATAAGAAGTTGGGCTAACTAGGAGAAGAAAGGAAACCAGCTGCTGGAAGCAAGGAGTACAGGCATGGGGATGGCAGAGAGGGAAAAGAATGAATGATATGTAATTCATATAATAAATATAACATATAATAAATATGAAGATGCCCTGAGAAAAATAATTAATATGCTACGCTAAAAGAGTTTAAATACCCTGAGGGTCTCATGTCCCAGATTAGCCAGAAGAGCAGAGCACCCTAGTCTCTTAGCCTCCTGGAGAAGACCTGAGTCACTCCAGACTTGTAACCACTGTGAAGAAACAGCCCTCCGGCCAAGCCTCATTTTAAAGTATTAGTGCAGACACTCTTGAGCCACTGTGGGACTGGAGACTGAGTTCTTAGATCATCACGACTCTGCCCTGTCATTGTGGGAATCATCAAATGTCCCAAGAGGACACTGAGGCACAGGCGGACAAATGGCAGTGTTGAGATCACTGTGTGGGTTGGGAGAATGCCCTGCTCCAGTGCCTGGCTGGCTTCAACTAGGCTGCACTGTTAAGACTCCTGGAGATGTTCTTATCACAGCTCCAGGTTGAGGGCAGAGCCTAGACCACCTGCTGGCCACATGCTCCCTTCAGTGTGTGCATTTTATGAGTTTTTGTTTGTTTGTTTGTTTGTTTGTTATTTGAACCATTATCACCTATGTAAGATTCATTTGGAAAAAAAACAGATTAATTTGTCTCAAGTTCTAGCTTCTGGGACTGGGTCTTTCACATGCCTGAGTATGCATGTGTACATGCACATATTCTCTCTCTTTCTCCCCCCTCCCCATTCTGGAATGGAGACTAGGAATCTATGTGTACCAATGATCCAGTGATCTTCAAGCATTACTAAGATCCACTGTAATATATAGATCTTTTCTATATGTGATTTTTTCCCGCATTTCATATTTCTGCAATAAACATGAACACTGTATTCAACGTATCTATTTCATATGCTTCTATTCTGCTCTCTCCCCAGGCTGCCCCATAATTCCTTACTTGTCATGTGCTGAATAAAGAGAATAATATCCAGGAGATCAAAGTATTCCTTATGCTCTAACCACCGTCTCTGTGAAGAAATCTGTGTGGAGACCATGAAGAAGTTCTGCTCACTGGCTGGCTTGCTCCCAGGCTCACGGTTAAGCTCCCTTTCTTAGACCTTACAGGCTCATCTGCCCACGATGGGTCTAGCTCTTCTCCATCAACCAACAACCAAGGAAATGCTACACAGACATGTCTGCACGCCCCTCTGATGGAGGTATCTCCTCAACTGAGGTTCCATCCACCCAGATGACTCTAGTTTGTACCAAGTCAGCAAATGCTAATCGGAACAGTATCCTAGCTGCAAAATGTAATGTCTACAGACACTGCTGCAAGTAAGAAAAGAGCTGAGGCCCCAAACCTGGGAACTCCCAGAGGAGAAGGCGTTACCTGTCTAACATAGAGTTATTTGTCTTACACTGTTTGGGCCATAAACTTTCATCATACACGTTGTACAGAAGTTTCGAGAGACAACTGGTTCCTTGTTCAGACTCATCAGTCTAAACGGCTTGATAGAAGCAACTCGCCCATCTGGAGCTGAAGGAAGAGAAATGAACAGATTTTTAAAATAATTATTCATAAGATGTCAGCTCTCATAACACTGTTTCTTGATTATCCGCAGACCTGAGGGGTCTTGCTCTGCTCCCAGAATAACGTGTGACACACTGGCATCCTGCTGGTCAGCGGTGACAAGATATTCTGAGGGACTGGAGGGGGCAGCTGGAGTGCCCTTTGTCTACAGTCCACTGGGAGGCTTTTTCAGTATATTTCAGGGAGGGGGAAGCAGGTTACGCAGACAAATGTCTTGAAAGTTAAGGGTCTAAGATCCTCAGTACCAAGTCCTGGGAATAGGAGGCAGACAATAAATAATGGTTTAAAGAAATACATGGGTTCACTTGGTGGAGTTATTTAGACATCAGGTAGGAAGTAGGGACTAATACAAAAATAGTTTAGGAAGAGGCATGATAGTGCATGCCTGTAATCCCAGAACTACAAAAGTAAGTCATTACTTCAACAAGGTGCCAGTGCCTTTTGGCCTCTGTTTATTTAAGTAACTTTACCAAGAATTGTATGGCAAAGTTTATGGACCAAGAACTATAAGACAAATAACTCTGTGTGAGACAGGCAACTCCTGTCTCCCCCGTCCCACCCTAAGAGATCCTCACAGAGTCACTGGGCCTTGGTTCTTTTGTTTTTTAACTACAGCTACACTTAGTTAAAGTCCAGTAGATTATCCTACTACAAGACTCAATCCCGACAGACAAATTACAGAAAAAGAAAAGAAGTTGTTCCCCCCAAAATTCTAGGAGGAATCCGAGAGGAGGCCAAGCATTCCCTTTCTCACCCCCAATTATTTGTAGGATCACGTCCTGTTTGGTTTTACTGTTGACTTGACTCAACCTGGCATCACGTGGTGTAACAGTCTCAGTGAGCAGTGTCCCCGCGGGCTCAGGCACTGGAAACGTGGTCCCAGTTGGTGGTGCTCCCTGAGAACATCTGGAGATCCTCCTAAGGGAGACGAATCACGGGGAGGCAGCTTTGAGAAAGGACAGCCTTGTCCAATCGCAGTTCTCCCCACATCTCTGCTTTGTTCTTACAGTTAAAGATGTTTGCTTAGCTCCCTGCTCCTACTGCCATGTCTTCTACCTGCTGCCATGCCTCCTTGCCATGAAGGACTCTCATTCCTCTCAAACTGTAAGCCAAAAGCAAAAACAAAACACAAAAGCCACAAATCCCTTTTGATCGTGGTGTTTTATCACAGCAACAGAAAAGTAACTGATACACCGAGGAAGCGAGGGACTCAGCTGAAGAACCGTCTCCATCAGACAGCCCTGTAGCGTGTCTGTGAGCAGTGGTTCTGACAGGTGATTGAGGCGAGAGGGCCCAGTTCACTGTGGGCGGCACCATCCCTATGTAGGTCTGGACTACATAGAAGAATGCTTAAGCATGAGCCAGCGAGTGACCCAGTAACCGGTGTTCCTCTGTGGTTTCTGCTTCAGTGCCTGCCCTGACTTTCCTCCATGGCCTGTGACCTGGACATAGAAGCTGAAATCAACCTTTTGCTCCCCTAAGTTGCTTTTGGTCACACAGCGCCAAGAAAGCAAACTAGAACAGATGGTATGAATGTTTCAAAAACAAAAAGACAAAAAAGAAAAGACATTGCAGAAATCCATTTGAAATCCTACCCTGCTTACGTTGTAGCTGTGTGATACTGAGCAGGTCCCCTAACGCTTCTGAACTCGTCATCTTTCTTTAAAAAGGAAGTCAAACCCGGGAACAACACTCATCTCAAATGAGACATCGCAATCAAATCCCACGGGGATTGAGGGCACCAAGGAAACAAGACCTTCCAGACAATACGGTTGACATACAGAACCTGTGACAACCACGTGCACAGGGCCTGCACCAGTCTAAGCCAAGTGGGGACCGGCACCAAGAGGGGAAGTGAACCGATTCCCATCCCCTCCCAGAAGCTATCTCCAATTGATAACCACTGCAAACAAAAACTCAGTTCTCCCAGTGGAGTCTCACTAGGTACAAAAACCACACCTAAGAGCAGGCACCATTCCCAGCCGTAGATGGCCAACACAAGACGAACTCAATGGTGTTTTAGGAAGGGTTTTTGTTTTGTCTCATAATGCTTTGTCTGAGTTTTTTTTTTTTTTTACCTTGCAATTCTTTTGCTTATATGTTATGGTTTCCAGCTTTGTGTTTTTATGAGATTTCTGTGTCTATGAATGTGTGTGTCTCGGAGTTTCTATGTATTTCTGTGCTCCTTGGCTCTTTTTATTTTCTGTTTGTTTTGTCCATTGTCTTTTATTTATTTTATTTTTGTAAATGTCTGTTGTGTGTTTGGTCTAATGCTGCTTGTATTATGTTTTTGGGTCCCCAAAATTACATGAGAAACCGCACATCTGCATGTAAGATTCTGAGGGAACCCTGCCCCCAGTTGGTTTTGATTGGTAAATAAAGTTGTTGGCTGTCAATGGCTGCCCAGGGAAATAGAGGCAGGACTTTTAGGATTCCTGGGCAAGGGACCGAGGACGGAGGAAAAAAGAGAGATCCTCCATGCCAAGAGGAGAGGAGAGAAAACATGCTTGAGAGGTGTGGGACAGACAGCACAGCAGCTGCCATGTAGGAGCTGAGGGACCGAGGCCCAAGAGGGCTGCACTGCTGGGTCTAGGGCAGCAAAGATGAAATAAACATTTTAGTAAGTATCAACTCAAGAATATCAGAGGGGGATGGATTAGCTACGTGGAGGTTAGGAAGTGGCCCAGCCACTGGGCTGTTTTAGGCATATAAAAATATAAATATAATGATTGTGTGTGTGTGTCTCTCATTTGTAAATCCAGAACATTAGGGCAGAGAGGGACACACTGCCACTGCTGCCGCTGCCTGGATCAGTTGAGTAGATCAACTGGGTATTACAACAAATGCCTGTTTTCTAATGAGAGAGAGAAAGAAGGGGTGTGGATTTGGATGGACAGGGAGGTGGGAAGGATCTGAGAATCAAACTCTAGTCCCCTGTAAGATCAGCAAGTGCTCTTAAGCCCCGAGCTATCTCTCCAGCTCTGGAGCCACAAATCTTAAGCAGGGTCGGGTACTTGGCCACAGCAATGAGAAAGTAATGAGCACATATATCTACACTCATAAGAACAGCTCTGACAGTGTGATGTGTTCCCGTTGTGTCTGCAGGCAATATATGACAAAGGCCTTAGGAAACTGGGAGAGAGGAAAACTGAGGGAGAGAAAACTGTGATCAGAATATATTGTAAGAAAAAATATATTTTCAAGAAAAGGGGAAAAATAGGTTATAATGCCTTACAAGGCTAGTAAGATGGTAGGACCAAATGGGTATGGTATTAAGCATCATTCCATAGGGATACATTCAAAACACTATTAAATTACACTTTAAAATCAGACGTTTCTAGTAAATTATATTTTCTATTTTGAGCTTCTATAGTTTTATTGAGTACATATTTTATGTGCTATGCACATAAGAAAGCATTTAGGTTTTGTGTGTGTGTGTGTGTGTGTGTGTGTGTGTGTGTGTGCCTCTCAGAGGCCAGAAGAGGGCACCAGAGACTCTGAAGCTGGATTTATAGGTTATTTGAGTCAGCCAAGGTAGAAGCTGGAGCTTCCCAGGCCTCTGTGAGAGCAGTGTGTGCCCCTGCCCTCTGAGCTGCAGGCACATTCTTTCAGGTGTGAATTCTGCCACACTTCCCTAGGTAGACTATGTGTGACCTCACACCCCAAGCAAACCGAATGCTTCTGCCTCTCATGCAGCCTCTCATCAGGTACTGGGTGGTTTACATCCCAAGTTTCCTAAGGCCTTTGTCACATGCTGCTTTCAGAAGAACACACATATCACCCAATCGGAGTTGTTCTTATGAGTGTAGATATATGTGTTCATTACTTTCTCATTGATGTGGCCAAATACCTGACCCTGGTTAAGATTCATGTGGCTCTAGAGCTGGAGAGAGGCTCAGGGCTTAGAACAACTTGCTGATCTTGCAGAGGACTGGAGTTTGATTCTCAGCCCTTACCACCGCCTGTAACTTCAGTTCCAGGAGACCCAATACCTTCCTCTGGTACTCTGCAGGCACGCACACGCGCACACACACACACACAACACACATACACACTAAAAATACATTTTAATTTTTAAAAATTAAAGGCCAATCTCAAGGATTGTTTCTGTTCTTGGTTAGTTTCTAATATGAACAGCACAGTGTCTTACCGGTACCATTGGCTGGTTTCCTTCCTACACAGACCCTGAGGAAAACACAAGTATTTGTTTGGGAGAAAATGCTAGGAACTTGGGGAGGGACCTAAGAGAGGAAGAAAACTGTTACGGGGTGTGTACAAACCCGAGTCTCTGTTCCCCTGGGAAATCCCTGGGAGAAGACACAGGACACTCCTTACCTGGCACATCTTGTCATGGAGGTGGGGAGAGTTTCAACAAACAGGGAGAACCACTGCTACGAAGGGGTCTTGGGTCACAGTGTTCCACTGCAATGACACCTGTCACTCCTGCCCCATAAGGCAGCCTGATTGAGGAATGAGTGCTGTCCCATCACCTTTGACATACTGTATTGGTTGGATCGTGCACACACTCAAGGAAGACAACATGTAAGGGAGCGAACAGCAGGATTGGGGAGTCATCGAGGATCCCTCTGGGGTCTCTTCCATGCATATCCACAGCGCACACTCGGAAAATATGCATTTGCTGCCGAGGTTTTGTATCGTCTATTATTATGTATATTGTTATCATCTCAGTAAACATAAACCAGAATGACTCAACAGATGCCATCCTTGGGTTAAGAAAACACAGACATGACAGTTTCCGTGGTGACAACAGCCCTGTCAGGTCGCATTACTGTGTGCAGTTGGCATGCATTTAACGTAGTGAAATGTGATGGCCGCATCACAGGCACACTGAGCTGATGCTTTTAATTTGGGCATGCAGCAGAGCTGTGCAGACGCCGTTGGCTGCTGGCTAAACTTGGGGTGTTATACTCCTCTTCATGTCTACTACCAAGAGGGAGGCTCTGTGCTCTTTCCATCTAAACTCAAGCTAGTGCGTCCTACCTAGTGTGTCCTAGGTAACAAGGACTATCATTAGACAGGGGTCTTTTCACTTCCGTCAGATGAGATTCCATGTAAGCTACATAAATAGAGAGGAAGGCACATTCAGGCTCTGGGAGCTCTTAAGTGACAACCAAAATACAGATTTCCTAAAGTGTTTATGAATCAAAGAGCTCATAATGATCCATAGGCAGTTCCTCCATGATGTCACCGGAAGGTGTGTGGCAAAAAAAAAAACACTCTCTGTGCAAGTAGCTATTGTTTACTACCTCCATGTCCCCCCTGATTGAAAGAAAGGTCTCTAGAAAGTTTCCTGTGGTTTTAAATGCCTATTTATGAAGTCAGAATTTTGTGCTTGGAAGTAGCACTGTAGGACAGACACCAAGCACCCAGAAGCATCTACAGCTGACGTCTAATGTCCACGTGTAGTTGTGCTTGGTAACACCATTGATGGGAGAGATGGTTCAATCTAAAACTGAGAGGAGACTCCAAAGCCACAGGAATCGTTCCCCAGTCTTTGTGTCAGTGGTCAACTCAAGTATGCTGCGGGTGACAGAGCCACAGAGAATCTTTTTTTGTTAGTACAACTAGCCAAATGCTTTAATAACAAACTGAGTATGGCTCTAGTGCTTGACTGTGAACCTAACTGAATTAAGAAATACCTAGCCAGGCAGTGGTGGCAGCACAACTTTAATCCAGCACTTGGGAGGAGAGGCAGGGGATTCTGAAAATGAGCCAAGCCCTGGTCTACAGAGTGAGTTCCAGGACCATGGTCTCAAAACAAAAACAAAAAAAAAAAAAAAAAAAGTCTAAAGAGTTCCCTCCCATCACGAGCCACATGACATAGCTGGTCATATCAGAGTGAGTCTACAGCACTGTCTCAGAATCAGAACACATGTTCAAGAAACAATTAACAAAAAAAAAAAAACAATAAATTGTTAAAAGTAGTCCCCTCAAAATTACAGCCTACACTGACATAGGTGGTCTAGATATTCAAGCTAGTTGGGCATAGCACACTGTTACTTCAAGAATCATGAAACCTACTACTCTTTCTTGTTTGTTTCATTGTTAACATTTATTTTGAACTATGGGGTAGGGTGAGAAAGAGATGGACGAGTGTCAAGGAGGGGAGGGTAAGGCCATTGAATGTTAGTGTGCCTCTGAGGACAAATGGGGGCCTCAGGGTTGGGTTCTCTAAAATGCCAGTATCCACTCTTGAGCAATGAATTCAATCTCCAGCCCCTTGAATTCGCTTGATTTGCTTTGCTATCCATCAGGTTTGAACTGGTTTAGGCCAAGTGACCGATCATTACAGTACTGTGAGGTCACCCCAATGATCTGTCTTCTGCTTCCGAAGAAATCATGGTTCCTATGTTACAACTTGCGGGCTGTTTCTACAGATAGATTTTCATGGATATACACTTGAACAGAATTAATTACCACAGAAATGCGTTAAAAACTGAACAAATGTTTCTTTTCAGTACATCCATAGCAAGAGGAAGGATTACAACAAAGTACTAAACAGGCTATTCTTGACTTTCAGCTGCCGAATTGAATTCTGCTTCTGTTAAATACCACATGGTATCACTTAAATTTTAAACTCTCTGCAAACTCTGTTTCCTATCAGGATAGAATTTTCACAGTTATTGCAGGAATTAAATTAAACCATCCATGCAAAATGCTAAACATGAAACAAATGCTGGTTTTGTTATTCTTGTTACTACTTTAAATAAGTCAGAGCCAGAGATCCAAACTAGGGAAGCAATTGTCCTTTAAGTTTAATGAAAAGACACTGTATAATATAAATGTCCTGTAAGCTACGTGATTGCTTAAATGTTTAGTAGTCCCATTGAAAACAGAAAAGGAGGGTCTGGGAGGATAGCTCAGTCAGCAAAGTATTTGTGATACAATCATAAGGACCCGAGTTCAATCCTCAGCCAAGCTGATGAATTCCAGGTTCTCATAAAATAAGTGTTGGCCTCTGACCTCCGTGCCACTCACAAGAAGTGAAATGCCACAGCTGAAATTTAGAAATGCATTCCCCCAGTTCAACTATTATATATTTTAACAGATACCCAACAGAAAAAAAACATTACAAGGTACACTGTACTTCATGCCCTTCTTTTGAAGATGATTTAATGGGCCATGCTGTGCGCTCTTGGATGGAGTTCCCATAGACACCAGAAGAGGGCATCAGGATCCCCTGGAGCCTGGAGTTTCGGGTAGTTTGAGCCACCTGACATGGTGCTAGGATTTGAACTCAGGCCCTCTGCAAAAGCAGCCAGTGCTCTAACTGCTGAGCAATCTTTCCAGACCCAACATTTCTTATCTTTAAAACCTGAGGCTGGGTGGTGTGACACACACTTTTAATCCCAGCACACTGGAGGCAGAGGAAGGGGATCTCTGTGAGTTTGAGGCCAGCCTGGTCTACAGAGTTCCAGGATAGCAAGGGCTACACAGAGAAACCCTGTCTCAAAAAAATCATCGTCGTCATTATCATGGTCATCATCATAATCATAATAACAAAGCCTGTAGAGGAAGAATGAATCAGCACATCCTGACACCGCAGAGGTCCACACATGCGCAGCAACTGCTTCCGCATTTACTAATCCTCCAACCAGCCTGACACCCAGAGACAAATGACGACAGAGGGCGTGACCAGAACAACCAATCAGATGGTGCCAACTACATAGAACAAGCAATCATGAACCAATGGGGCACGGGTGGAGTGTATAAAGGCACACCTGGATCCGCTTCTCGCCTGGCTTCTGGAGTCTGTGCTGTGATTTTGCACCTTCCTACCCTTTACCTCTAAGGACCGTCCTGAGGGGCCGGGAGCAACAAGCCTGAGTGTGTCAAACCCAAGCACATCTTTATTTGGCCCTGCCACATTTAAGGTGCTCAACAGCCTCATGCGTCCTGTGTTGAGTTAAGAGCTAATGATCTGATACAGGTTCATAAAGAAGGTATTTCTACTGAGAATGATAAATGTGTTTGTAGGGCCAACACCTCTCACATTTTAGCATGCCTGAGAGTTACCTAGTGCTACGATTGCTGATTATAACTTGACAGGACTAAGGATCTCCTGAGAGAGCTGCTTCTGGGCTCGCCTGAGAGGCTGTCTTCAGAGGACTAATTGAAAAAGTCCTCTGAGTGGCACATTCCAAAGGCTGGCTCAGCTATAAAGAGGGCCAAGAAAACAATGTCTGCCTGCCTCTGCTGCTTCCTGAGTCACTGTGTCCATGGCAGTCGTTACTGCCATTTCCGGCTGGCACCAACTCCAGCCTCTTGGGCCTTCTCCTGTGGCTGAGTACTTTCGGCTGAGGTTTTGTCTTTTACTATGTATTGTAATGCTAAGTGTTGGCCTCCAAGATCTGAGTCTTCACGGAACCTCTGGAACCCCCCAAGTTAATTCTGACTGGTGAATAAAAATTCCAGCAGCCAATAGCTGGGAAGAAGAGACTACAGGCGGGTTTGAGTTTTCGTGGGCTTGAAGAGAAGAAACCACAAGTACAGAGGAGAAGCAGAAAGAAGCTGTCATGGAAGGGAAGGAATGTTCAAGAGGGAGAAGAGAGCATAACGGGATGGCTAAGCCATAAAAAACGCAGCCATGTGGGCTGCTCAGCTGGAGTTAGGAGCAGCCCAGACGGACATAGAAATTAGTAAGTAGTAACTCGGGTTACTGGTAGGAGAGTGGATTCTAACAGCATGGAGGGTAGGCAGTTGCCTGGCTCTTGTGCTGCCTAAGACATATTAAAATATAAAGGCTGCATGTGTGACTTTCATCTGGGAACCCAAATATTTTTTATTGCAGCACTCCAGGAATCCCCTGGGCCTTTGGTGCTGAACCGGGCCTGCCAAGGTATCGGGCTTCATGTGTTCAGCTGCCAGCAGGCTCACAGCTTTTCCAGCATGCAGATGGCTCCTTTGGACTACTTAGCAGGAAGTGTGTGAATCAATCTATTCTTACCCCCCTTTTCTAGCATATGCTCATTCTATAGTTCTGTTCTACCTTAAAGAGCCCTAAGCATTACACATGAAGAAAACAGAAGTTCCATGATTGTGTTCTTCTGGAGAACACTGAGCAATGCACATAAAGAACGGGTTAAAAAGTGGGCGTTCTCAGTCTCTGATCTGTAGGGCCTGGGTCAGGACCATGAGTTAATTTCCAGCTCATGAAGATGTTCTTAGACCATGAATCACAGTTTGTTTTGTTGATGGCAAATCTGCCTTTTTGTTTCACTACCAAGTTTGCTTTTTTCAAACAGAAAAGACTTGATGTAGCTGTCTGGGCCAAAGAGACAAAAATGAAGAGGTTTTGTTTTTTTCTGAGACACTGATGGGTCTCCGATTGTGCTGGCCTTACACACTTAGAGTTGGCACCCCTGCTCTTATGGTCTACTCTGCCATGTTTCTTGTGGAGCAACGAGAAGCTAAGCCTTACTACGAGGGGACTCGGCTTGCTCTTATTTGTAAATCTGGTTAGCACACCATGCTCCTGGATTCTCTGCTTAAAACAGAACAGGCTCTGGTGTTACTGTATGTCATAATTACCTTTGGCATACCTGTGAAGACAGGATCTCAACGCAGTGGCATTGATGGATTTAATTGCTGTTTTGTCCCAAGACCACTCTAGTCGACGAATATCTTCCTTCATGGTCCAGTTTTACTATAGGTATCACCCGTAGTCGGGCAATAGATTGTATAAACAGGCATCTTCAGGTCAATTCGCAGGCCAGATAATTTTCATGACGATGGAAACTGAATTACTCTCAAGTCCATGTGGTTAGTGTCTCCCATGTTGTTTCACTCCAACATGGTTTCCGGTAATTCATCTGCTTTACGGCTCACCAGCTTTACGGCTCACCTGCTCTACGGCTCACCTACTTTACGGCTCACCACGAGGCTTCTGGGTGATTGTCAGAGGCTTCAGAAATTTTCTTATTCTGTTTGGCAGAATTATTATGTAAGACGTTTCTTTTCCAACAAACAAAATTTAAAACAACAACAACTATTCTATCGGTGCTTTCTTCTAGACGATAAGCCCATCTTATTTGAGATAGGTTCTGCTTTCTAAATTTCAAATTACAGATAGATCCTGTGGCCCAGGCCTGTAATCCCAGTTGCTCAGGAGGCTAGGACAAAGGGATCCCAAGTTCAGGTCTTGCTTGGGCTACAGCATCAGTTCAAGGCCAGCCCAGGCAATGTTTTAAGACCTTGTCTCTCTCTTATATAAAAATAACAATAGGTCTAGGGATATAGCTCAGTTTCTACATGTAAGTTTAAGTCTCAGTAACTCAAATGTAAATTAATCAGTTAATTATAAAATTACATAGCCGAAACTAAGTCAACAGAGAGCTGAATCGCATGCTTTTCTCAGGATTGGTCTTTGGTTTTGTTTTAACACGAGGTCACATTACATAGCTCTGGCTGTCCTGGAACTCGGAAGGATCCACCTGCTTCTGCCTCCGATGTGCTGGGATTGTTGAAGGTCTGAGCCACCAGGCCTGGCTGATTCTTAGTTTTTAAAAGGAATTCATTAACTTTAGAAAGGAGGAACTGGATCCACCTCTTATCCCCGCTCTCTGGAATGTGTGAAGTTAGGTTTACTGCTTATGCTGTTATTCCTGGTTTTCAATGGTCCAACTAATTTTCCTTCACTTACTATTTAATAGCTTCATATTTAAAAAAAAAAAAAAAGATGTATTTATTTTATGCATATGAGTACACTGTAGCTCTCTTCAGACACACCAGAAGAGGGCATATAGATGGTTGTGAGCCACCATATGGTTGCTGGGAATTGAATTCAGGTCTCTGGAAGAGCAGTCAGTGCTCTTAACTGCCAAGCCATTTATTTCTACAGCCCATGACTTCAGATTTTCAGTTTTTCTGATCATAATATATTTATTGCTTTCAAATACCTAAATAAAATGATTGTTCAGTACACAGACTTTGGACTTCTTCTTTTTTTTTTTTTTTTTTCTTTTTCTTTTTTCTTTTTTTTTAGGTTTTTCGAGACAGGGTTTCTCTGTGTAGTCCTGGCTGTCCTGGAACTCACTCTGTAGATCAGGCTGGCCTCAAACTCAGAAATCCACCTGCCTCTGCCTCCCAAGTGCTGGGATTAAAGGTGTATGCCACCACTGCCCGGCTGACTTTAGATTTCTAATATTTAAAAATTTGAAAGTATCTAATGAGCCATTAAACTTGAACAGCCATTGAAATTTTATACTAAAACTTTCTAAGCAGCCAATAAACAATTCCTGTGATCTCACCAGAAGATGACCTTGCGATGACAGTAAACAAGGACGCTTACAGAGTGACTCACAATATCTGAAAATATTATTCAACTTAAAGCAAAATGAAATGGTGAGCAGTGAACGTTGGATTGCAAAACAACCTCACAAGTTAGCTAACTATCCAGTTTTGCATGTTTTCTAATAAGCAAATGCTACTTTTGCACCCACAGTGTTGCCTGAATTTGTTACCATTCTCATGAGTCAAGGCAAAGTAACAGGCTCATACTCTGCTACATACTCTGCTGGGTTGCTCAGAGGACTGTTAGAAGTATCCAAATAGCCGGGCAGTGGTGGCACACACCTTTAATCCCAGCACTCTGGAGGCAGAGGCAGGTGGATCTCTGTGAGTTTGAGGCCAGCCTGGTCTATAGAGTGAGTTCCAAGACAGCCAGGGCTATACAGAGAAACCCTGTCTGGAAAAAGCAAAAAATAAAATTAAAAAAAAAAAAAGGTATCCAAATAAACTAACCATAAAAATATGAAGACACCTCCCAGGAAAGCACAGAGTACATGTGAGCTGTATCAGCATGGTGGCCCTGTCCTTGTGACCGCGAAGACATCTGAAGCAGCATCCACACGCACAGAGTTGGAGGCATGCCTATAGATCTGAAACCACCGCCCGCACTAGCAACAACCAAGACTGATGATATCACTAAAAACCAAGTTAAGACACACCTTTAGTCCAGCAGTCGGGAAGCAGAGCAACTGAATTTCTGTGAGTTTTAGGACAGCCTGGGCTATATAGTGAGACTGTCTCAAAAGATAATAATAATAAAGTAAATAAAAACAAAATTTAAGGTAGTATATTTGATCAGTTTTCCTTCAGGAGTTCCTCCATTGGCTTTACTGTCTATTTTCTGAGAACATTATTTCTGCATCTATTAGTATATAAAGTTACCTTCCTCCTTAGGTTTATAACAGCTGTATATTTTGCTACATACACACACACACACACACCCCTCTTCAGTTTCATCTTAATACATAATTCATAGTAGGAGTCCCCCCCCTTTCCCTGAAAGCTACATACATAATCACCCTCTTTGTGATATCCTGATTATAATGCTTATATAATTTTTATTGATTTTTTTCATGTCTATTCATTTATCCAGAGCATATATTTTCACTAATTTATAGACTTAGAAGAAATTTTCTAGGTACTTTGCTTTGGCTTCTTTGTCACAAAGTATTTTTCTTTCTTTTGACAGAAGAGGGCCTTTGAAACGGGGCCTGGTGATATAATCTGAATTGGCCTAGGATTTACTGTGTACCCAAGGATGCCTCTGTGTTCCACCTCCCAAGTGCTGGGTTTACATGTGTGAACCATCATGGCATGCCTTATATAATATCTTCAGTCACAAATTTTTTCAGATGTGCAGCATAGAGTTGGAAGATCCTGAAGGGGGAGAGTTAAGAGTAGAAGATGGAGCAGCCAGGACTGAGTAGAGGCTGTGGGGGTCCAGAGCAATGTGGAGTCCTAAAACAGGAAAGCATCCTTCGCTTGTCTCCTGGATCTTGCAGATGAACTTGACCTGGATACCGAACTATCTGCTAAGAAAACTGGAGCAGGAGAATTCGAGGAAACAATCTAATGGAGATGAGTCCTTGAGTATCTTACCACCTACCCTTCATTTAATCTGCTTTGCTCATGGAAAGCCAGAAATGCTGTGCTCATCTGCAGCCCAGCATCTGGGAGAGAGGCAGAGACTCTGACAGGATGCTGCCTCAAGATAATGGCCAAAAAGAAGAATCCTCCCAGTAAATGTAAAGTCTCTGAAAAGAAATTGAAAATTAAGATTTTACCGTCCTCCTGATTTCTCCTAAATCTGGTTTTTGCTTCACACTGCCCCCCACAGAAACCTTTCCTCCCACCGACTTTTGTGAAGTGTCATGTATTCTTTTTACTAAACTCGAATTGAGATTCAAAGAAGCCTTTGATTTCAAAATTGAGAAGTTTCGGTTTGGTTTCGTATTTAGGTTTGGTGGGTTATAGGAAGTCAGAACAAAATGAAAGCCCTAGAGAGCTCTAGTCTCCATGGTCAGGACAGACAGATGTGGCCACCCTATTTACTCTAAATGAGAGTTACATAATCTGATTTACCTGCACATGACTGGCATCAAGGTGGTGCCCTGACTTTGATATAGACAAAAAAAAAAGGGTGAAGAACTTGTCATCTTCTTATGTAAGGACTTGGGAGACTCACTTTAAAGAGACCCTGGAGCTGGTGGATATTTGCAGCTCTAGATAGCAGTTACTAAGAACAAAATAAATGCAAACCATGGCCAGTGCCTCAGTAGCCAAAATGGTATGGCAGTAGGCAATGTCCAAGCTGGAACAATAAAGCAGCCCGCAGTCTTCCTTGACTTTGTGTAACTGCACTGGAAAAGCCAGTGTCTGTGTCAAACAAGGAGGACCATGCTCAGTTAGTGATACCCACCCGGTTCCTCTAAGAAGATGGCTAGACACCCCAAGCAATGTCCTCCAGCCTCTAATGGCTCGCTATCATGAATGGAGTGGAATAGACTGATCATCTGAACCCCAAACGCATCTGGTCAAAGCGACGACAGACAAAGGGAGATGCGTGAAAATACCAACCGAGATGTGGTCTGAAACACCAGTCCTAAAGCACACAGCCCAGCCCACAGAATTAAACATGTAAAAATCAACAAGGAGCTAAAGTCGTACATGAGAAGACATTAAAGAGAAACAGAATATAAGAGGAGCGCTCAGATCTGCAGACACCTAAAACATTTTCACTTATCAACAGCTGATGTTTCAGAATGGGACTTTTCTTTTGAGAAAAGGTTTCTTGTATCCCAGGCTGGCCTAACATTTACTATGTAATCAAGGCTAACCCTGAATTTTTTTTTTAATCAATTCATTTATTTTCATTTTATGTGCATTGGTGTTCTCCTTGCACATATATCTCTGTGAGGGTGTCAAATCCCCTGGAACTAGAGTTATAGATAGTTGTGAGCTGCCATGTGGGCATTGGGGATCGAACTCAGATCTTTCGGAAAAAGAGCCAGTGCTCTTAACCACTGAGTAATATCTATAGCTCCCTGAACTGATAATCCTCCCACAACCACACTCAGTTTTATCTGGTTCTGAGGAAGGAGCCAGGGATTCTTGCACTCTAGGGAAGTACTGTCCCAATGTGAGCCACATCCCACATACACATATATAGTAACTTAAAGATGAAATGCAGAGAAATACAACTTTGGAAGTTCAGAATCAGAGACTTAGTTGTCCACCTCTATCGGATCCTGAAACAGCTCCACACCATTCATTCTCCACGCCCGCCAACCACTCCAGTGAAACCGTCGCTTGAGGCAGCCCTCTTCCTCTTTTCTGACTGTGGAGAGGGCTGAAGCTCAGGTGGGAAAGCACTTGCCCAGCAAACATGAAGACCTGAGGTGGATCCTTAGAACATTGTAAAAGTCAGGTGCTGTGGCGTGCATGTACTTGGATTCCAGCACTAGAGGGCCAGACCCTGGGGCTGGGCTCTCTGGCCAGTCAGCCTTGCCTAATCAGAGTCCTAGGTCCCAATCCAGGACTTGTCTCAAAAGGAAGGTGTTGGCTCTTGAGGAATGACAGCTAATCTTGCCCTCTTGCCTTTGTGCATGCATGCAGAGGCACATGCATGTACACACACACACACACACACACAAACACACACACTATACTTCAGAATCTGACAGGTGACCGAATAAGACAGGCAACCACAGATCAAACCCCAACTGCCTGCTAGCTCTGCTGCTTCTCAGAGGTATCTACTTGGGGAAGTTACTTCCCTGGGCCTCCATTTCCTCTCTTATAAATGATAAATACAGCCCCATCTGAGCTCTGGCTTTTGAGACATCAGAACAGAGATGAAGTACTGGGTACCATGGGACCCTGGTCCTGTACATTTCTATTACACTATTATGTATTCATGCAGCAACTTAGAGCCAACACTGGTTCTGTTTATTCTCGTGTATCCTAAAAGCTTATCTGAGTGGAGAACCTTCAATCCCAGATGACAGCATGAGAATTATTTTCTTTTTCTTTGTTTTTTTTTTTTGTTTTTTTTTGTTTTTTTTTTTTTATAAAGCTGGGTTCAATTTATATTGAGAACTCCTGAACTATTGAGTAGCAAAGAATTCATCTGAGTGAATTCAAATTAAGCTTTTTCCCAGAGTTGCTTCAGAATTCTGGAGCCATATTCCACAAAACTCAGAGTACCAGCATTGTTGTGGGGACAGAGGAAGGATAGTATGTTGTTTTCTGTGAGTATCCTGCAATGTGGTGCCTTGAATATGCTTGGCCCATGGGAAGTGGCACTATTAGGAGGTGTGACCTTATTGGCAGAGATGTAGCCTTGTAAGAGGAAGTGTGTCACTGTGAAGGTGGGGCTTTGAGGTCTCATATCTATACCCAAGTCTGGCCAGCATGATCCAGACCTTCCTCTTGGCTGCCTGCAGAAGATAGTCAGTCTCTTCTTGGCTTCCTTCAGATCCAGATGGGGAACCATCCAGCACCATGTCTGCCTACACACTACCATGTTTCCCACCACGATGATAATGGACTGAGCCTGTAAGCCAGCCCCAGTTAAAAACTTTTCTCTATCAGAGTTACCTTGGTCATAGTGTCTCGCCACAGCAATAAAACTTTCAGTGAGATATGCACCATTGCTCACTCAGATGCCCTGCTCCTATTCAGTCTTCATCACAGATTACTGACAGACCAGCACTGCATTCTTCCATTCCACCATGTCATTTCCATCAAGGATTACATAGTGCCCTGTTTACTTAAACCAGGACAACAACTACTGTTTACTCTGAGACACTGAAAACTGGGCTGTGCTTTGGGGCCCTAAGACCACCTGCTGCCCTAAAGTCACACAAGAACACAAAAGCATCCTTGTGGGTCATATCGTGACATGTTAGGCTTCCCTAGCAGGCCCCAGGAGTGAATGGGAGCTCCTGGGTCATCTTCACTTCCTACACTTCACTTCATAAAGGGCAAGTACATACTCTCTTCTTATCTTATCTTATCCAATCTTATCTGACATCTCATCTCTTGGCCAATGCCCTCTACCCCCAGGAAGCCACAGGTATGTACCATCAGACCCCACTTAATCCCTCAGTCCTTTGGGACACAAAGTGCATCTGTCTGTGGGTTCATTCCTCCTGAGGATGAGGAGGAGGTCTTCAAACTACGATCACCTGAAACCTTGACCACATTTTATTCTTGGTTTTTTCGTTTTGTTTTGTTTTTTGGTTTTTTGAGTCAGGGTTTCTCTTTATAACAAAGCCCTGGCTGTACTAGACTTGATTTGTAAACTAGGCTGACCTAGAACCCATAGAGATCCACCTGCCTCTGCCTCCCGAGTGCTGGGATTAAAGGTGTGTGCTACCACCCTGGTGCTTGACACTCCTTCTTCCTCTGATAACCTTTCCTCTTCGGGGAGATTATGCCCAACCCTGCAAGCTGTTATTAAAAGGACAAAAGGAGAACCAAAAGGGTGTTCAAAGGGCAAACTGCTTGCTGCTGGCTGTCAACTCAGTTCAATCCCCAGGAGCCACAGAAAAGTGGAGGGAGAGAACTTGACCCTACCAGCTGTCCTTCGACCTTCATACCTGACTCTGAACCTGTGTACCCCACCACACACGAAATAAATGGGATTTAAAATTAAAGGAGAAAATTGTGAATCACAAGAAATAAAAAGAAAAAGATACCAGAACTATGCGTTAAAGGGAGTCAAATTCTATGTCAAATAAAAATTATCTTCTTTTTCTTTTTTTTGGGGGGGGGTTGGGGCTTTTTTGTTTGTTTGTTTGAGGAAGAGTTTCTCTGCATGACAGTCCTGGCTGCCTGGAACTTGCTTTGTAGACCAGGCTGGCCTCACACTTACAGAGATCTGACTGCTTCTCTGCCTCTGAGTTTAAAGTAAGCTCCAGGATTAAAGGCGCCAAACACCGCCAAATTGTTTTCTTAATGGCTACTGCTATGCTTTGCAGTACTTGAGCTGTGAGGTGCTTAAAGATGAAGGGGATTCGACCTTATCTCCTGGATCTCTGCATCCAGTCCTGTCTCTTCCCCTTCCGTTTTGTTTCCTGGACATTCAGAGAGGATATTCTTGCAAGTTTTCTACCTGCCTTCCTGCTTTGAGTATGCTGCCTTTCAGTCCCATGTCCTTAAAATTCTGAAACACAACGCTGATCGTGTCCTTTCACTAATGACTTACACATTCTCCTCAGGAGTCTGGAGAGAAGACTTGGTGGTTAAGAGCATGTGCTCTTACAGAGGACTGGCATTGGATCCCCTACACCTACGTGGTGGATCACAACCACCTGTAACTCCTGTCCCAGGGGATCTGACTTCCAAGGGCACCAGACACACACGGAGTGATCAGATGTACATGCAGGCAAAACACCCATACACATAATTTTTGTTTATTTAAAAAAAATTTATTTCCAGAATAAAATGTCAAACCCAGTGTAATGCTTGAAAATGTCTATTTCCTTAATTCTGAAAACAATTCTGTCAGATATCTTTTATGATCTTAGTTTTGTAAATAAATAAGTAAAGGCTCAGGAATCTTAAAATCAAGACCCAAACCACAAATCTGGGGGAACTTAGATTCATATTGGCTTTCTTATCGTTAGGCCCATTGATTTTAATAGTAATGTTCTGGTCTCTTTTGTAAAGTTTTCACCTCAGAAAATGGAATGTTCTGGAATAAGACTAGAGCTCCCCTCCCTGTCATTATTAACATCACCATAGCCTGACTCACTTCTGTCATAGAGAAGGAAGGAGAAAGGAGAGGACACTTACCTGGGTGGCCAAGCCTGTAAGACAATTGAGCCTTCACTGCCCATTGGTGACAAAATGCAAGCTTGGAGACAAGGTCTTCCAGTTTAACACATGTTCCTGAGAGAATGCATCAGGAAGCCTGGTCTTGTGCATGCTCGGTCCGCACACCGTAGAGAGGAGGACCCATCCACAGCAGATACACTGAAACTCTGTGGTAAGTTATCCAGACATACCAGGCAACTTCGAAGTCTTGAAAGTTTTAAAACCTGACAGTTGATCACGTCTGCAGAGGTCTACAGCTGAATGGCGGTTCACAGGCCAACCTCAGAAACACCAGAGTTGCTTATAACACTTCACTCATTTTCTTCCCCAAGTGGCTTCAGTAGCTAGTTGGACTTAATGTTTTTCTTCTCACTTTTCTTCAGAAACTCAAGGCTCTTTTTAGCCTCTTTTTGCCATGAGTCTTTCATATAAACTTGAAATTGTTTCCCAACATCATTTCCTCCATGGCAACCACCACACTGACCAGTGAGCTTTGTATGTACAGAAAATAAATTCAATAGCCCATGTGTCCAATGAAAGAGAAATTCAGAGCATTTTATCTTTGAGAATATTTTAAGTAGAAAAGAATGTTTTATTTTCAAAAGATAAAAATACTTCAGGGGGTGGGTTGGTTGGTTGGTTGGTTGGTTGGTTGGTTGGTTGGATTGTTGTTTTATCTTATTTTGTTTTGCACCATCCCAGCCTGTCTTCACACTCCATGTGGGTCTCCCAGTTAGTAGATTTTGGCTAACATATGAGCTGTACACATTTTGTTATGTTTTAGCTTGTTATATTTTGAGTAGAGGTCTCATGTATCCCCAGTTGGCCTTAAACTCCCTGTGTAGCCAAGGGTAACCTTGAATTGCTGGCCTGCCTGCCTCCAGTTCCCCAATGTGCTGGATTACAGGTGTCCACCACCATGCCTGGCTGTCCTCAAATAATGGCTTTCAATGTGGGGCTTTAAAGGGACTTATAGCTATTTAAATACTTAAAATGTTGTCTACAAAAAGCTTTCAATCCCAGCACTTGGAAGGTAGAGGCAGGAGGAACACTGTGAACTCAAGGATAGCCTGCTCTGTACAGTTAGTCCAGGTCAGCCAGGGCTACATAGTGACACCTTGTCTCAAAAGAACACAAATAAAACAAAATAAAGCCATTGATGGGAACCCCCCTACCCAATTAAAGAAAAGATATACCATGTTCTTAAATTGAAAGACACAACACAGTTAAGTTGTCCTGAGTGTGAGTTACAACTTCAATGCAACTGCAGTGGAAACTCCCCCAGTGTATTAAGAACTGTCAACACCTTGATTTAAAACCAGAGAACTAAAACTACTGTATTGTGGAGCCTATGACAAAGTTTATTACAGTCAATACAGAATGGATTAAAGGTCTAAATATAAAGCTCAAACCAAAGAACTACTAGAATTAAACAGGGGAAAAGCTTGTTGATAACTGTATATGCAATGGCTTCTTGAATATCATATAAAAATTCAGACAACAAAAGTGTCACTAGACAGGTAAGCTCTCATCGAACTGAAAAGCTTCTGCATGGCCAAGAACATAATCCCTGAGAGAAGAGACAATGGGGGAAATTTTGCAAACCATACATCTCATAAAAGGTTAACATGCAACATGTATAAAGACACAGACAAGGCAACAATAAGAAAATAATCTAATTAGAATGGATGAAATATCTGAATAGTTGTTTCTCAAAAAAAAGACGGGGGCCTGAAGAGATGATTGAGGGGTGGAAAAATGGCTCATTGGTTAAGAGCAATAACTGCTCTTCCAGAGGTCCTGAGTTCAATTCCCAGCAACCACATGGTGGCTCACAACCATCTGTAATGGGATCTGATGCCCTCATATGGGTGTCTGAAAATAAATAAATAAATAAATAAATAAAATCTTCTTTAAAAGGGATGTGGAAAAGGAAGAGAGGAAGAAAGAGGGGGAGGGGAGGAGAAGAGGGGGGGAGCAAGAGAGGGAGAAGAAGAGGAGGGAGGAGAGGGGAGGGGAGAAGAGGAAAGAAGAAGAAGCCACTATACAGATGGCCAACAGGAAGATGAGCAAAAGTTCAGCTCCACAAATCATCGGGGAAATGCCAATTCAAACCACAGTGTACCATCACCCCACACTTGCTAGAATGGCTATTACTAAAAAGAACAAGTTACAAGTCCCAGAGAGGGGGGGTGGAGAAGTTGAACTCTTGTAAATTATCATTGCCACGGGGCCACAGAAAGGAAGGTTTTCTTTCAAACAAACCAATTGAAACTACTCTCTTATTTAACAATGCACTGCTAGGTGTACAGCTGAGGAAAATGAAGTGTTCTCTGCACCCCTGTGCTTGTTGTACACAATTCACAACAGTCCTGACTGGAGTCAACCTACATGGTCATCAGTGAATAAGTGGATAATGTGGGGGGGGGAGGGGGAGACGACTCCATTGGTCCCAATATGGAAAGGCTGGAGGTCATTATGTTAAGTAAAAGAAGCCAGGCCCAGAAAGACAAACACCCATGACCTCACTTCTGAATGGATAATCTCTAGCTACTGACCTCATGGAGCAGTGGATCTCAACTTTTCTAATGCTAAGATGTTCTAATGCAGTTCCTCATGCTGTGGTGAGTCCCAACACACACACATAAAATTGCTTTCATTGCTATTTCATAACTGCAATTTTGCTGCTATTATGAATTGAAATGTAAATATCTGATATGTAGGATCGCTGATATATAGGTGACCTCTGTGAGAGAGTCGGTTGACCCCACAAAGGGGTTGCGACCCACAGGTTGAGAACCCCCGTCTTAGAAGCAGAGTGCAATAGTGATCATTAAAGCCTGTGGCTGTGTCTAGGGAGCTGTTAGTCAAATGATATAAAGCTTTAGTTATATGAAATAAGTTTAAAATCGCTGTTGTATAACACAGCCAGCACACTCAGTTGCCACAACATACTGTATCCTTGAGAATGACTAGGAAAGTGTGGGACTGCGTAAGGGTATCCTGGTTCTTGGCTGGGCATGGGCCTAGAACCCGAGACTCCAAGGGAGAAACGGCAGGAGTTCGGCTACGTCCCCAGAACTCAGGGTCCTAACAAGCAGTCTAATCTCCATAGACCTACATTGTTCAGTCACGTAGGCCATTACAGCCCCTCCAAAGTGCACAGTAGAGGGTGTAACTACAGGCCTCAGGCCCTAGGATTTACATACTAATGAAGGTCAGAGGGCGGAGCCAATTAAGCATTCCTCCCCTCCCCAGACCCTTCCTACTTCTCCCTCCCTACTTAACTCAGGTCTGCCCTGAGTTTGGGGGGGTACTTCCAGATCCATCTACCATCCGCCATGACAATAAACCCTTTTGGAACCAAGGACTTCCTCGTATCATTGGGGCCTGCCGGGCCCGCTGCCGCCAAAGCCTCCAGCCACTGGAACCAGGGACCTTCCTCCGGTATGTGACACAGGCTGCCTGGAAGCCTCCAGGCAGCCTCCACCACGCAGGCCCCGGGCCGCTGTTGAGTAGGCCCGGGCCTGCTGCTGCAGTCGCCTGCTGCCCGCCATCTTGTCCCACAGGAAAGTAAGGAGGGAGAGATAGCTCAGCAGGTAAGAACAACACTCCCCTTGCAGAGGAACCAAGGTCAGTTCTCACCTCCCAAACCAGATCTGCACTCTCATGCACCGACACACAGAGACACAGACACACAGACAAAAAGACGTAAATAAGTAAAAATTAAAAAAAAAAAGTCAGGTTTGGTGGCACATGCCTTTAATTCCAGGACTCCAGAGGTGAATCTCTATGAGTTCAAGGCCAGTCTGGACAACACAGGGACTCTGTGTAGTAGAGATCCACTCACTGCTCTATGAGGTCAGTAGCTATTGGTGATCCCATTAGTAAGAGAGGAAGGAAATTACAAAGAAAATGGAGTCAAGTATTTTCACAAGAGACAATAAATATGTGCGCTAATTCTTGGGTTAACTCCATTCAGTCATTCTAAATAGTATTAATATCTTTCTAAACATTTTGTATATAAAACGCATACCTTTGTCAAGTATAAAATGAGTAACTTTAAAAGACCTATAATAACGGGCTGGAGAGGTTGCTCAGTGAGAGCTTCCTTCTCTTCCAGAGAAACTGAATTCGGTTCTCTGCACCTACATGAGGCAGCTCACAACCTGTAATTCCAACCTCAGTGTGACACTCTTCTCTGGCCTCCAAAGGCATCCTTGAATACATCATACAACACACACACACACACACACACACACAAAATGTAAAAAAAAATGTGAATAAATTCATCTCAAACCCATGGAAGTCAGTTAACTGAAGACAGGGATTTTTGAGCCATTCATTCTCTGAGGGACTCAAATGGTAGGCAGTCAGAACATTTCTTCAATGGCTGGATACCATTAAAACCTTGAACATTTTCTCTACCAAGTTGAAAGAATGTTGGATCTGGAGACCTGAGGTTTGACTCCATGTGTGGGCAGGGGGGATAAAGAAGAGGCTCAAATCTACAAGAAGTCACAGCTAGCAGCTAGAGAGATGGCTCAGTGGTTTAGAGTACTGCCTGGTTTTGTAGAGGACCTGGGTATCGTTTCAGCATCCAAATGCTGGCTCCCAACTACCCTCAACTCCAGTTCCAGGGAAATCCAAGTTCCTCCTGGCTTCTGCAGGCACCAAGCACCTGTGTGGCACATAAATATACACATAGGTGAACCACTCATACATATACAATAAAATAAGCCATAAAAGATATAAAGCCAGTTGGTAGAGAGCTAGCTTAGCATGCGCCAGGCCTGTAAGCTCAGGATTCAGTGGTGCAGGCCTGCAAGCTCAGAATTTGAAAAGCCAAATCAAGAGGGTCAGCAGTCCAAGATCATGCTCGGCTTCAGAGTACTGAGTTGAAGACCAGATTGAGCTACGAAGAGACCTTGTCTCAATAAAACAAAACAAAATAAAACAAAATTTTAAAATGTAGAGATTTGCAGGGCAGTGGTGGTGCACGCCTTTAATCCCAGCACTTGGGAGGCAGAGGCAGGCGGATTTCTGAGTTCGAGGCCAGCCTGGTCTACAGAGTGAGTTCCAGGATAGCCAGGACTACACAGAGAAACCCTGTCTCGAAAAAAAAAAAAAGAAAAAAAAATGTAGAGATTCAGACTTGAAATATAACATAGGCTTGAATGGACTTTTTATGTAAGTTCTAAGATATTTATTACGTCCCCACTCTACCTCCAACATGTAGCTCAAAATTTGAGTAATACTAAACAAGAACTCACTGTCA
Organism: Mastomys natalensis; assembly: GCA_021653895.1. Lineage (NCBI taxonomy): Eukaryota > Metazoa > Chordata > Mammalia > Rodentia > Muridae > Mastomys > Mastomys natalensis. Next base: position 776,814 of record JAJTUV010000008.1, read on the forward strand.
GAAAACACAAGCCCTGTGCACTTTTCATGCTTCTTCAACAAATTGTTGGATTAACCTCAAAGCATTATGGTAAAAAAATAAAACCTTTTGTTTTGGTGACCCTCTTTAATATCCAAATTATTAAACTAAGCTATTGACCACTATCATTCTTGTAGGTTGAAATGGCTGCATAATTCATAATTTCTAACAGTCACACGTTATTCAATCTCCTGGTAAATTCAGGACATTTGAAAACCTCTGTATATTTCTAATTCCTTGCCCCGCCGATCCCAGCCAGCTATGAAGCAATTTCATATCAGACCCAGTGCAATATCTTTAAAAGTGTCCCAACCGTGAGGGAGGGAGGAGAGCCTTCCCACAATCCCTTCCCCACTGGACCCCTGCCCTGGTTCCTGCTTGCCAAATCCTTTACTGTGGTTTTCTGATGTGAGCTATTATCCAGGAGAGTCCCAGAGCAGAGATGAGAGAGCGCTCTCGGAGAGCACCACCAGAATTCCCAGAAGTGAAGGCTTAAGTCTTTGACCCTCCAAACTCCCTCTTTTTGTACTTAATCAACTGGCTAAATCCTCCCAAGTGAAAAGAACGCACATCTTGTCATCTGTGACTTGCTGAGACTGAACGCTCCTCGTGATGGCAAAGCCTGTATATCAAGGATGAGTGATTTCTCACACTTAATCTGCTTCGGGTCCACTGGGCCTCGGAACCCAGACAGACACTTCCCACACTTCCTGCCTCTTCTCTCCCATTGGTGTCCATTATTTATAGGCGTTGGAGTGCACCTGGGTTACTCCCCAACTGGGGTCAAACTTTTCAGTCACCCTCCACCCACCCGCAGTCTCTGCAGTTGGAATTTTATAAGAGAGAGACCGGCTTCTACCCTTGTCATCCTGTAACTGGACTATTTCTAAGAACAAAATGGAGGTGCCAGGCCAGTAGCTTAGGAAATGAACAAGAACTGACAACAGGCATTGTGAACTATAGAGCTCTATATAGCCAAAGAGCCGTCGACACAGTGAACAGGCAGCCTGTAGAACATGAGATTCCCACCTATGCATCCAATGGGGGATCAATATCCAGAATATATAAAGAACTCAAAAGTTGAGTTGTTGAGAGATTACACAGTTGGTACGACTCTATGTGTGCTGCATTCACATGTGCACATGCATGTGCAGAGGCAACCATACACCATACACACACGCACACATACACCACAATTTAATTTAATTTAATTTTTTAAAAAAGCCTCAGAAGTTCCTTGTGGCAGGGCATGGCTGGCATGGGTTTCCCAGGCGTGGGTGGACAGCCCTACCCCTTGCACATACAAGCACTCTAATTAGACACAGTATGATTTAAAAAAAAAAAAAAATGACACGAAGGACACACCGTGGAGGAGTCTGGGAAGGGTTGGAGGGGAAAATGAAAGTTTTATATGATCGTAATACTTGTATGAAACTCTCAGAGTAAATTTTAAAGCAATAGTCATTCTAGGAGTCAGAAAGATGGCTCAGAAGTTAAAAGCACTGGCTGCTTTTGCAGAAGATCCAGATTCAGGTTCCAGCATCCACACGGTGACTCTCAACCATCTTTAGCTCCAGTTCCAGGAGATTTGACACCTTCTGTCCTCTGTACACAGACAGACATATATGCAGGCAAAACACCGCACACACAAAATAGATATTACAAAGCCATTTTGAAAAGTAAAATAATAATGATGATGATAAATAATGAGTAAATTAAACAATTAAAACACAAATAACCCGGGGGCTGGAGAGATGGCTCAACGGTTAAGGGCACTGACTGCTCTCCAAGAGGTCCTGAGTTCAATTCCAGCAACCACATGGTGGCTCACAACCATCTGTAATGGGACCCAGTGCCCATTTCTGGTGTATCTAAAAGAGCGACAGTGTACTCATATACATAAAATAAATAAATACATCAAAAAAAAAAAAAAAACCCACAAATAACCCAAACAACAAATGGGTAAGTTAACTGAGGGTGTTATTCAGTGAAGAAATAGAAGTGATACATATATATACATGCTGATATAAATGAACAAGAGCTGTCAACACATTTCACACACACACACACACACACACACACACACACACACACACATATATATAGTAGAGAATGAAATTGAAAACGCCTCTGAGGTTGCTTCATGTGCCAGTCAGAGTGGCAGTGGCTAAGGTAACAAACAACTAAAAAGACAAGTGCATATAAGAAGGTACAGGACCAGGTACTGCTGTTAGAAGAGCCCAGCTACTGCAGAAAACAGTATAGAAATCCCTCAAAGGACTGAAAATGAGCTACTATCTGAACCAGTCACACCAGTGCTGGGCTATGCCTGGAGGAATGTGAGCATGCCACGGTGATATCTGCACATCCACGTCTGCGGCAGGGTTCACAAGAGCCAAGTCATGGATGCCCCAAGAAGAATGAAGACATGGTGTTTTGCAGGGCAAAGAATGGCTCCTATCATGTTTAGTCAGTCTTACAGATAGGTTATCAACGTGGAAAGGAAAATAGAACAGAATTGCAAATCAGTAATAAGTACATTGGAGAAGTTCAGCATCTTTAGTCATCAGGAGATGCAAATCAAAGCTCTGCCACGATCCCATCTTGGAGTGCCAGCAGTTCAGTTGGTTAGCTCAACATACGTATACGAGATTTCATCTCACTAGACCAGATGGCTATCTTTAGGAAATCTCAACCCCACAAGTGTTGGTAGACATGCAGAAGGATAGAAAAGAACCTTGTCCATCCATCTCAACTCTGCCCACAGATCTTGGTACCCAGAAGGTGCTCGAAGCCATCATTGGAGAAGTCATATACTGGGCATTGAGTCTGCCTGCTTAGTGTGACCGGACTGAGCTCAGCGGTTGCCAAGTGTGTTCGTTTCTTTGTGCACTGCTGAGACAAAACACCTGACAGAAGAAACTTAAGGAAGGACAAGTTTGTTTAGGAGTATATTTTGTGGGTATAGTCAGTCCATCATGGAGGCAGAATGGTGAGCCGCTGGTCACAGTTCATCTTCAATCCTATGTGCCTCACTCTCTGTCCTCAGGCACCCTCCCTCCCCCTGCGAACCACCTCCAGGTTCCTTCCTTCTTCTAGTGAATTCCCCAATGCTTTCTTATCACGTGCGCTCCATTACCCTTCTATTCCCACCCTCATTAAGCTCTCTTCTCCACGCCCATGGTCTCCAGTCTCACGGCCTGATATCCTAAGCGCCATCCACGCAGGCAAGTTCATCTTGCTTATTCAAATCGACTAGTTCTGGGTTCTGTGCTGTGAGCTGGTGATAGCAGGAGAACAGGATAGGGCTCTTTCCCTGACACAGGTTCATTCACTCCTTACAGGATGGTTACTCGGTTCTGGTCTATGCCACCAGCAGTATATCAAAAACAGAAACAAAATAAAAATAAATAAACAAACAAAAAACTGAAGGTGGAAGTGATTCTCCCTGTAGCCTGGAGGTGGTTGTTAATGGTTAAAGTTTGGGTTTCTTTGTTTTAGCAGTCCTGGAGATTGAAGCTAGGGTCTTCTACATATGAGACAGGTGCTCACCCACTGAGCTATCTCCTCAACCATTTATTTGTTTGCTTGTTTGTTTATATTATTTGTTTATTTATTTCCCTTTATTTTAAAACAGAGTCTCACTAAATTGCCCAGACTGGCCTTGAATTTATTCTGTGGTCCTGGCAGGCCTTGAACTTGCTATCCTGTTCCCTAAACTCCTTGAATAGCAGGCATTAGAGGCCTGCACTACCAAAGCCAGCTTAAGTGGTTATATTTAAAGAGCCCATTCTTATTTACTGTCTTTCTCATTTCAAGCACCAAGACTGTCCTCCACCTTCTGAAGGAGAGCCCTTCTTCAGCCTGTGAGCATCTCTATCACCACAGTGGATGGCTAGCCTCTGTGGTACTAATACATACATAAGTTCAGTTACAGCATAAACATCGGCTCTCGCTCTAAACGGCTGGAAATGTGGGGAGAGACTGAAAACCTGCCTAAAGTGAGAACTCCAAGGATCTGTTCCTTTGTCTTCGTTTATAAAGTGCACGGGGATCAAAAGGACCACAGGGTCGACTAGCGGGGCACGGTAAACAGATAAGTGCAAACACATACCTGCCACCAGTGGGTCCACCAGCAAGACAGTGACAAGATCCTCCATTTTTAATTCTCAAACTGCAATTGTAGACCACTAGCCCTGGCAGATTCCCAAGCAGAACACAATCGATATTAAAAATTAAACAAAAGTTCTGAGAAATTTGCCAAACTCTCCCAGGCTGCGGAGCAGTGACGTTGGAGACGAGGGAGCTCAGTGCCCTGCTCCAAACCTTCCCATAAGCATCATCACAGCCTCCAGAGTCAGGAAGGAGCTCGGCAACCGAGCCTGTTCAAGGACATCTAGGACCCCAAGACAGGGCTCAACTCCTGTCCCCTAAGGTTGTCATTCTTCATTGCTTAAACCTGAGTCAAAGGTGGACTGGAAAGTAACTCAGCTTTTCGGTGCAATTAGGAGTGTGATACATGCTGTGGCCTGCAGGCTCTGCAAAGGCTCTGGGTTTTCATCTGCTCATTTTTAAGTGGTTTAATTTTGCCTCTGATTGCCAGGTGCTAAAATATGAACCTTCACACTTGTGAGTCACCCAATTTAACCACGCTGTGGCTCTACCCTCGGAGAGTTTCCTAGGTGTGAACCCAACTGTGCCCTAGACCCACAAAAACATTTTAGTCAAGATTTCCAGGGTAAATTCTAGCCCACCCTTGTCAAAACCACACAGGCTCCCACCTCCTCTCCCTGCAGCGGACCCTGGGTTTGTCATTGAGCCTCTGATCCTGTGGCCCTAAGTTGACTGTGGGAACTCGGGCAAACGACTTCACCCTTCCTGAGCCTCAGTTTCTTTCTTAGTGAAGTGTGTACTTAAAATAACTCAAAATTAAATGGTATGTCCAAGGTCTGACAATGACTACGTACTCTCCTCCCCTCTGTGCGTTCTAGGCCAGCCTGGTCTACAGAGTGAGTTCTAGGACAGCCAAGGCTACACAGAGAGACCCTGCCTCGTAAAAACAAAACCAAAAAGTTTGCAATAGTAGTTAGAAAATTGAAATATGGACATCAGAAGTAATCAAAACATATGAAATAGATAAATAGCAGATGAGCTTTGGCTTCAGTTCTAGGATGTGGGAAGACCACACCTCATTCATCTTATTTAACATCGATATGTGTGTTTATTGTCTGTGTGCTGTGATTATAAGTACATGTCTCCTCCTCTTCTTCCTCCTCCTTCCTCCTCCTTTTCATTCTTCTCCTTCTACTTTTTCTCCCCCTTCTCTTCTTTTTGCTTAGTACAGTCCACATCATTTTTTTTTTTTAAATCCTTCGGCTATCTTGGAAAGAGGGTAGCTTTCTGGATGAACAATGAGCTATCTCTTCACACCAGCTTCAGCCCTGACCACCCTAGGAACAACCCATCAGACTAAAAAAGACAAGGCTCCATTGGAATGTCATTTGTGTGTTCACAAACTGAGGGGAAGGACTCATAACTAAATCTCCTGCCAGCCTTGGCTCCCTCCTAACAGATGTATTGATGAACAGAAGCGGAACGCTTACAAACTCTTCTCAATCCATCTTCTTCCTCTTGATTCACCATGACTGGCAGTCACACAGGCAGGGACGCCAACCTCTCCTGAGACAGCCATATTCATTGTACACACCTAGCCACACTGGCTGTGGTCTTAGGCCTTCCACATGCCCAGTCTGCACCATCTCATCACCCTGTGGCATAAACAGTCACTTAAAGAAACCAGAAATCTTTCTCTGTCTCAACCCAGAGATGCCAATTGTCTCTGGAATTTCAGAAACACTATAGCTGAGGAGAAAGGGCTTTTTAAAATATGGATGACTAGACCAAAAGAGTTGAATGGCAAATAAATGGCCAGAGTCTAATTTAATGATTGATACACTGCCAGGACCAGGCAAATGTTTACCAAATACATGTATAAGAGCAGGCAAGCTGGAGAAGGAGGAAACAAGTAACGTGACTTTTAAGCACCTCATTCAGGATTTTTCACAATTGAAATTGGGAGAAACTTAGCTACGCTTCCATTCACAAATGGAAGCTTTGACCTTAGGTGCTCAGGTATTTAGAACTTAGGCGTGCTCACTCCTTTGGAATATTCTCCAAAGGATGACGTTTTGAATATGGATTCCCAGATGTAAGTATTATGGGGTGGGGGGATAGATGGATGGATGAAGAATGGCTAAATGGATGAATAAATGATGGATGGGCAGATGGATGGATAGATGATGGATTGATGAAGGGTGGCTAAATGGATAAATGAATGATGGATGGACAGATGGATGATGGATGGATGGGTGATGGCTGTTGGATAGATGGATGATGGATGGATGGTGGATGGATGGATGTTGGAAAATTGATGGATGAATGAGTGATTGGTGGATGGATGGATGGATGGATGGATGATGGATGAATGATGGATGGATGGATGGTGGGTAGATACTTGGAAGATGCATGTCTGCTTAGTGTTGTAGCACTCTGCACTACGGAACTCCTTTCACATGTCTAGGATGTGAATCTCACTATCCAGGTCTCTGTACTATCTGACCTGTACAACTGAGTATGTTAGCCATGGCATAGAAGACCGTCATAGAATGTCAAGTATTACCAGGAATGTCAAGTAGCCAGAAACAAGTCAAGCAATGGAATTGGGAACCAGGCAAAGTGTAGTACCAGATAACTCATGGAGGGAAAATCACCTCGCACCAAGAGTTCCACAGATAGAAACCTGTAAATAGATAGCAGACATCTCTATAAGAAATAGTGACTTGGAACCAAAAACAACAGAGGTATGGAGGGCAGCCAGCAAATGTACATCATAGTCCTAACTGAGGTTGTGTTCCAGCCTCCAGGCCACTTAAAGAGATGTGGATCCTAATCAAATCAGCTAGGCTATAATAGCCAGGCATTTAATAAAATGCTAATCTATATGTGCTGATATGAATATATTTTTTATACATAGTTAACACTCATAATCTATTGACTTCATCCAGGGGATTGATCTTTAATTGAGCCAGTAGGCTTCATCTAATCCACTGAAGGCAATAAGAAAAAGCCTGGAAAAGAGGAAATTTTATCTCAATACTATGGAGCCAAGTCTTGAGTTTCAAATCTGCTGACCTGCACTACAGACTCCAAACTTGCCACACAGTAGAGTGTGTTGGTGTAGTGGTGACATAGCTACTTTCCAAACTTGCCACACACGTCATAACACATGAACCAACTTCCTAAGATAATCTCTAAATAAGCCAAGAGCCCTGTGCGTGCATATGTGCCTAAGTATGTGTGTGTATGTCATAAACACACTCACACACACACAAACAAATACTTGCATACAAACACACATACCTTCTACTGGAGGTTTCTCTGGAGAAATTTGAATGCTATGGGAAAATATATGTTATTAAAAGGCAGTGTGCCATAACCTTCCGTTTGATTGCTGTATGAAAACACACAGCATTAAAGAGTATTTATCTCATAATCTTCCTTTAGCAGTCACCACATCTCTAAGTTCTTACTTTATGTCAGACAGAATAGGCAGCTTAGTAAGTGTGCAAAGTAGAGAAAAGGAATCCGGAAGAGCTTCTGAGAGCCGCAGTTCAGGCGACTCTGATCTTGAAGGTCTAGCAAGAGACTGAGCTTTGTAGGGCTGGCCCCCTAGTGTAAGAGCTGCATTGCTTTAAGAGCTTACTTATCAGAAATCTAACTTGCATGTGGGAATTTTGGCTGAGTCACTACCAATCATAATGGTCCCCGGTGTCACCTCTGTCCCTTCCCATCCCTCACCCATCATGCCAAACACACGTGTGGAGACAGAATTTCTTTCATGCTTGCTGAATCTGAAGTCTGCCTGAGTTTCATGGAGCAGAGTGTCAAATACTTTACTTTCTGATTTGAACGGCTGAAGCAGCAGAGAGATGACAGGTTCCTCTGAAGCTTGTGAGGGAAAGAAGAGCTGCTTAAAACCTCGGGGTCCTGGGAAGGTTAGCTACCTCAGGAGGATGCCTGCAAGGTCAGAGGACGAGCACCCCAGCATGAGTGCCCACTCCTCCCATGCAATACGTAAATAAACATTTTAATAATCAGTGCATTTTAGAAATCACTTCTTCCCATGGACCTTTGCATGTCTCACTATGTGGAGTAGTGAAATTCATGTAATATGAGATTTATCATTTTAGTCTCTTTAGGTTTTAACATTTTTTTTGAGGATTTCATACATGACTACTGTATTCATATCACTTCAAACCCTCCTTTCCCCATTCCAGCTCCTCTAGTGGGAACCCAACTCTCTCTTGTTATTGACTTCTTTAATTGATATTGTTTTATACATATACTCTCAAATACATGTGTATGTGTGTGTATGTGTGTATGTATGTATGTGTGTACATGTATGTATGTGTGCATGTGTGTATGTATGTATGTGTATGTATGTGTGTATGTATATATGTATGTGTGTGCATGTATGTATGTGTATGTATGTGTGTATATGTATATATATGTGTGTGTGCATGTATGTATGTATGTGTATGTATGTGTATGTTATTATTGTGTATGTGTGTGTGCATGTATGTATGTGTGTATGTGTGTGTATGTATGTATGTATGTATGTATGTATGTGTGCACCCTGAGTCCATCCAGTGTTACTCGTCTGTATGATTAGAGCTGGCATGAGATGTACCCCATCCATGCTGGCATGTCATCAGGTGGTGTGATTGTACAGGTCTTGTTTAGGCAAGCATATTTTTGAGATTTTATGGGCTCAGTTTTCCTGTCACATATAGAAGACACTATCTTATAACAGGCATTATCTTGCAGCAGGTATCCTGGTGCTCTGGGTCCTAGACTACTCCCATCCTCTCTCCTTTCCTAAGCCTTCCCTATAAGGGTTGTATTGTAGATGTCCTGGGAACAGGCACCCCATGGTCTGTTTGTTGTGCTCTACATTTTAACTAGTTGTGAATTTCTGTGATGGTCTACATCTCCTGCAAAAAGAAGCTTCTTTGATCAGGGGAGAAAGCTGCACTTATCTGTATGTTTAGGAATCAGTATTTAGAATACAGTTAGCAGTTATATTAATTCATCATAGTAGCTGTTAGAAGCCTCTCTTCCAGGTTCCATGATGTCACCACCATGGGTAGTTGGCTGGGTTTACAGTACCTGGCATGAATTCCCTGAGGTTAAAGTATACATTCCTTGCAAGGCATGGTGGTGCATGCCTTTAATCCCAGCACTTGGGAGGCAGAGACAGAGGGATCCCTGAGTTTGAAGCTAGCTTGGTCCAAAGAGCTAGTTCTAGGATAGCCAGGGCTACTGTCTTGAAAAACCAAAGTAAAATAGGGCAGCACACTCTAGTAGTGTTACTACGTCACTATACTATATATATAGCCACCACATGTATTCTAGGTCTTTATCTTCACCCCCATAAGGTGGCCCATATTGACTAAGCAGTTATTATTTAATATCCACCCCCCCCATGTCCCTGTAAATCACAACTTGGATTTCTGCCTCTGTGGCTGATATTCATAGAACTGAATATGCACTATGCACCTGGCTTGCCTGTCTGCCTTCTATAATGTTCTCAAAGTTCATTTCAGCCTAGTGTGGATCACTACATCATCTTGTTTTATTGCTGATCAAAATCCTGTGTGTTGGATGTTACATGTGTTGTTTTCAATTCACCCTCTGAATTCAACATTTGGATTGTCTTCATCTTTGACCTGTCTCGAATAAGGTTGCTCTGAATACCTAGGTGTGGGGTCAGTGAGAGGACTTGGTGGGCAAAAGCCCTTGGTCTACAGCTCAAATAACATGAGGTTAGTCCCTGGGACCCACATAAACATGGTGGCTGAGGTCTGTAGTCCCAGTACAAACCAGTGGAAGTGCTCACAAGCAGGGCCACACAGGAGGAAGATCTGCATCGATACGATGTAAGGGCAGAACCAACTCCCCAAAAATGTCTGCTGACCTCTTCACAAGAGTCTACACACACACACACACACACACAAGTACACACACACAAGCACACAAAATACACAGTAAATCTTTCTAAAACTAAGGTATCACTTATACACATTTTCAATTCTTTGGGACTCCCTGGGCCATGTGGTAACCCTGTCACCTTGTCTTGCATGGAGGCTGAGACTGCACATTCTCCATCTCCTCTCACAGAGTGTGAGGGTTTAGATATCTTGGTTACCATGAGTTACAGCCACTGTCCAGTATGAAGTGGTCTCAGGTGGTTTCAACATCCATTTCCCTAATGACCAGGAGTACTGGCCACCTTTTCTTATGGTTTGTGCCCGTGTGTCTAACTTTGGGGGTGGAAGTGTATATCCAAGTCTTTTGCCAATTTATCATTTACTGTCCTCTTTATATCTGGCCGAGGTCAAGGGGACAGGGGTGCGTGTCACAGCCAATCCACAGCACTTTCCCTCGCGTTGGTTAATTCGATGTCTGTATCCTGAGTTCGGGTCATTTGCTTGTTTCTAAGAATTTGTCTATTTCACGTGGATTTTCTACTCTGTTACGAGCCAGCTCATATTTTCTGTTTGAGACATTTTGACTCCTGTAAGGTTGGTAGTGCCCCACTTTCGCTTCTGATGTCATTAAGTTGAGTCATCTTTTCGTCTTCGTCCAAGAGGAGCTTCTGTTCAGCCTTTCCAAGTATCAACTTCTGGTTTTCTTTGTTGTTTTCCATCCTCCCTTCACTGATTTTCACTTACGATTCTTTCTGCTAGTGTTACTTCTAGTCTGTCCTTCATTCTCTAGTTTGGTGGTTCTCAACCTCCTAACGCTACAAGCTTTTAATACAGTCTCTCATGTTATGGTGACCCCTGTCCATAAAATTATTTTTGTTGCTACTTTATAACTGTAGTTTTGCTACTGTTATGAATGAATTGTAATGTAAATATCTATGTTTTCTCATGGTCTTAGGTGAACCCTGCGAAAGGGTTGTTCAACCCTGAAAGGGGTCGAGACCCACAGCTTGAGAAATGCTGCTAGCTCTTTGTTGTATAAAGATAGGTTATTCATCTGAGATCTATCTTCCTTCTGTTTGCTAAGGATTTATTTCAGTTATGCATATGGATATTTGACTTGTGTGTTTTTCTGTGCACTATCTGTCTGCCTGACTTATTGATGGTCGTGAACTGCCATGCAGTTTCTGCAGATTGAACCCAGGTCCTCTGTAGGAGCAAAAAAGTGCCCTAAAACTGCTGAGCCATCTCTCCAGTGATTTGGTTCCTTCTTCTGAAAAATTCTTACTTGTTCAAGGCCAGCCTAGTCTATAAAGTGAGTTCAAGAACATTCAGGGCTACACAGAAAAACAAACAAACAAACAAACAAACAAAAGTGTTACTTCTGTGTGGTCATGTGTGAGTGTGTGCATGAGTGTGTGTATGAGTGTGTGTCTGAGTGTGCAGTATTCCAAAATGCAATCACACAGAAGGGTCATCTCACGCACAGATGTAAATGACTGATAACTTTTTTTACTTCTTTAGAAAAATGGCTCTGTAAGTCAGAAAAGAATAGAGAAGTCCAGATGTCGTAAGAGAGCAAGAAAGAGGCAACACAGCATGCTATCGTTGGTGAAGTAGTCTATCATGTTTTTCTAAGTCTATGCTACATAAAGTAGAGTTTATGAGCCAGGAGTGGTGGCACACGCCTTTAATCCCAGCAGAGGTAGAGGCAGGAGGATCTCTGTGTTTGAAGCAAGCCTGATCTACAAATGGAGTTCAGGACAGCCAGAGCTACACAGAGAAACCCAGTCTTGGAAAAAACCCAACCCCTTCCCCTAAAAAGTATAGTTTATAGATCACAAGTTATTGGATTTTTTTCCTGTTATATAACATAATATTTCCTTATGTTGTGTATAGCACTTCGATATTTATAATCCATCATCACTAAAGCTCTCTCTCTCTCTCTCTCTCTTTTCTCTTTCTCTCTCTCTCTTTCTCTCTTCTCCCTTTGTCCCTCTTCCTCCCCACCTCTCCTTTTCCCTCTCCCCTCCCCATCCTTCTCTTTTTTAATTCAAATTCTCAAGTACCCCTGACAGGCCCTGAAGTCAGGATGGCCTCAAACTACTAATTCTCCTGCCTCTACTTCCCAAATACTGAGATTACAGCTATGTTCCTCATTTATGAAGTTCTAGGGATCTAACCCAGGGTTTTGTGTGTGCTAAGCAGGCAGCACTCACTAACTGAGTTACATTCCCAGGCTATGCCTTCCTCCTTAACAAATTAGAAAATATGCTAGAGTTTTGGAGTGCTACACGGGCACGCACAACTTAAGCCAAGTGCATCTACAGTGCATCTTAGAACTATACGCCTGGCAGATCTTCATAGTTCGCAAACTTAAGTGACCTTTGCCAAGTTTTAGTGAATGTCTAACAACTTCTACTTCTCCAAGATCAACTTAGAATGGCTCTAGCAATTTAAACATGGGCTACCACTTTGATATGAAATCTATGTTCCAAATAAGCCCCATATCCACTACCATACACGCTACTTCAGTTTATTTTAACAGATTCCCCTCTGCAGCTCAACAGCCTACTCTGTTCTGACATTACATTTTCTAAAGCCTACTATTTTAGACACGGGTCTCACTGGCTGCCTGAGGAAGGGACTTCGGCGCTAAGAACGTTTGGGTTTAAAGGTTGGCTGTCTCCACATGGAGTTATAGTCAGCCATAAAGAACCCGATCCTGTCATTTTCAGGAAAGAGAACGAGGTTGGAAACGGTACTATGAGGTGGAATGAGTCAGACACAGAAAGACCAGTAGTGCGTATCTTCTCGTTCGAATAAACATATAGACCACACATGAATGTGTGTACAAACTCCAATTTACAGCATACTTCAATGGCCTTCTGCAACTATGAGTTGTATATAAACACAAACACACATACACACGTGTGTATGTACATGTATGGGCATGTGTACATGTGATGCGGAAGAGAAAATCAAAAAGAGACTGGGGAGAAGGAAGGAGACCAGAAGGAGGAGAAATGGAGGCGACAGAGGCAGGCATATGAGGGTGAGTATGGTCAGAATATATCATGCGCTTGAAGGAAATCATCTTTAGAAAACCCATCACTTCATATAAGAAACATATGAATTATTTTTTTTTTTTAAGAAGTGGTTACAAACTGACTTTCTCCAGTACAGTCGTGAGTGACCTTGACTTCTCTGCGTCTCTCTGAGCCCAGAGCCTCCCATACATAAAACAGCAAGGGGAGACTTTGCAAGATTACTGTGAACATCAGATGTGAAATATTCTAACTATCCAAAGCCGGCCACCTCAGTCTTCAACAAATGGAGTTTTCATAAAGATGTTTCCTGTCTCCTGGGGTTATAGCTCCTTTATCCTTTTTCAAAGCTACTCATCTTCCTTATCTCGTGTAATCTTCACAAGGGAGGCAGGCTACAGGTTATCTCTGCAAGCTGAAGTGCCAGACAGTTAATAGGATGGATTCGAGATAATTAGTCATTCTTTGTATTAAACAAGCTTGTAAAGGGAAGATATGGAGCAGTCATCTGAACTGGGGAAACAAGACAAAACGACAACCAAAGCACCACAGGGCTAAATGCAGCCATCCACTCTGGTAGAGCTGCAACCAAAATGCCAGGAGGAGACAAAAGTCATGAGCTAACACCATGCACATGGCACCAGAAACGAATGTCACTAAATGCTACCTCTGTGATTGGGTGTCAGTGTGATGGGTAAAGACTTCTTCCTTTTCTCAATTTTTAATTTTAACTTCTTCCTCCTTGATTAGGTAAAACCTGTTATGCTAGAGGTGAGATAGCATAAGCACATATTCATATTGATGTAAAATGTCTGCTCTTCTGTAAAGATATGTGATAGGATTTCTTTTTTTTTTTATTTTTTTTATTTTTTAGGTTTTTTGAGACAGGGTTTCTCTGTGTAGCCCTGGCTGTCCTGGAACTCACTCTATAGACTAGGTTGGCCTCGAACTCAAAAATCTGCCTGCCTCTGCCTCCCAAGTGCTGGGATTAAAGGTGTGTGCCACCACTGCCCAGCTAAAGTTTTGTTTTGTTTTCCGGTCTGTGAGATGAACTTACTCTGCAGCAAAGGCTGGACTCGAACTTGGAAAACCGCTGCCTCTGACTCCCAAGCGCAGCAATTACAGACGTGGGCTACCGCTGCCCAGGATTTATTTTCTAAAAGATAATGGGAAACCATCCAGATTTGGACATTCATTTCCCCATGGACAGGAATAAACATCTCAGAGTTCAAGCTAACTTGATGGCTCCATTTTCTCCTAACTCAATCCAGACAGGATATGCCTGTGAAGATTGACAGAGGTTAGCATATTATGCTTTCACAAATTCCGGTGTCCCAAGTATAGTGGCACATGCCTTTTTTAGTTCCAGCACTTGGAAGGCAGAGCCACTCAGATCTCTGTGAGTTCAAGTCCAGCCTGGTCTATAGGACAGCCAGAGCTACTCAGTAACACCCTGCCCATCCCACAAAAGAATCATTCCAATTCCAATGTCCAGTTCTCACACTAGAGCAAATGAGTCCACATCTCGGGGGATGAGGGTGGGCTGTGTCAGTAGCTTCTCAAGTCATTCCCCTGTGCTCCAGACCTGAGAATGTTGTCCCTGTACCACAGCTCTGGACCAGACTGAACCTGTACCAGGATGCCTCTCAGCTTCCCAACAATGGCTTCTCTTGGTCCTTGGACCACACTTAGTTAACAAGGGTATGTAAAAATTCCTACGATTTTTTTTTTCCAAAATGTCTTTAGGCTCCTGCTGTTGAGACACCAAAAGTTTGGGAGAGATTGCCTCCGTCCTTATTGTCTCTGCAGCCTTATGTAGATTCTGACTAGCCAGGAGGAATCTTCTGTGAACCTTGTGACTGAGCCTGGTCCGTGTTTGCTGATCCCGTAGAAGATGGATTTTGGAGTCAGGGTTCTCAGCTGAGAGCCTGGCCTCAGGTTCTGAACTCTAAATAAATGCACCTTGAGGCAGGATACACCTGTGTCACACACCTAAGACCTCGCTGATAGTCTTCAGGGTGTGTGTGTGTGTGTTTGTGTGTGTGTGTGTGTGCGTGTGTTACAGAGCATTTGTAGAAGTCAAAAGACAACTTTCAGGGATTGGTTCTCTCCTTCCACCTTATGGGTTCTGGAAGTCTTAACCCGGGTCCTCAGCCTTGACAGCAGGCACCTTTACCCACTAAGCCATCCTGATAGCCCTTGGGGCTAGCACACCAACTGGTTTGGACTTTCTGGGGATTTTAAAAAAATTATTTAAAATATAATTGCATCATTTTCTCCCTTTCCTTTCCTCCTCCCAACCCCTCCCGAGTCTTCTCTTACTCTTCAAGTTGATGGCCTCTTTTTATTACTATTATTGTTGTTATTATTGCTGTCGCTTTACATATATGTGCATAGAAATATAAACACATCTGCTGAGTCCATTTACTGCTGCTTGTATGTACATGATTGCAGGGCTGACCGCTTGATTCTGGATAAACAATTAGGAAGCTCATGCATGGGAAAGACAAATTCTCCCAGCAGACTTTGGTTGTCAGTGCTTCTTTGTCTAAGGTGGAGTCAGGGGAATTCTTGACACCATCTTCCAAATACTGTATACATCAGGATATATTTAAATCCAGCATGAAATCCAAGGACCTACATTTTGACAAGAACAACCCATCTCCCAGGTGGTTCTAACGCACAGCCTAAACGAAGCTCCTCTAAAGAATAGGGCTAGAGGCTGGCAACCTAGATTCCATTCCTGATTCTCCGTTAGGTATCTCTATGTCCCTGTTCATTCTTTTTCTGTTAACAATTATCTAATATCAGAACACTACCCTATGCTAGTCTCTAGAGACTTAGCAGCAAGCAAAGTCAATGGTAAGCCCTTCCTTGGTATAGTCTGCATTCAAGTGTAGCAGGTGATAAATATAATAAGGGGAAACTAAGTAACAATGTAAACAGAGGAGTCCCAGCCGTAGAGCGATCAGAGGAACTTCCACTGGGAAGATAACATTGGAATGAAGATTTGAAAGAAGCAGGTGCATTCTTCAGAGAGGGGAATGGACCCCTCTGGGGGTGGGGGGTGTAGGCATGAAGCTCTGAAGTGAGAGTGTACTTGGAGTGGAGTTACTCTTTGAGATCTCTGTGATAAGATGCCGGACAGAAACTACTTAAGAGGTCAGCTTTACTTGTGGTTTCAGAGGTAAGAGGTTTGGTCCATGGAGACAGGAAAGAAGTCAGTGACTCTCAGAGGCCTCCTTCCTATCACCCTCCTTCCACCATCCCGCTTCCTAAAGGCTCCACAGTCTTTAAAATAGTGCCACCTGCGGGGACCAAGAGTTCAGAACACGAGATTATGGGAACTCAGGATATGAGACTAAGTATTTCGGAGTCCTAATTCAGAGTGATAAGATTATCTCAATATAGAAGGGACTGAGCAAGCCAGGGGAAGAACTCACACAGACCATCTTAAGCTACCAAAGGATTCTGGGAAAGGACTGGGAGCTGCTGGGGGGGGGGGGGAGAGAATCATCCGACCTGTTTTGTGTTTTCAGGGGTTTCCCGGCTGCTACATTGATGACAGACTGTCAGGTGAAGGCATAAACATGAAGATCAGAACGGAGACCTTTAGGCTCTCCAAGTAACAGAAGACATGCCTGTACTCAGGGGTACAGGCAGTGGTGTGTGTGTGTGTGTGTGTATGTGTATGATTTTATATCACATATGTATATATCATATATATGATTGATTGATTGATTGATTGATTGATTGATTTAATGTGTGAGCACTCTGCTGCATGCACACCCACATGTCAGAAGAGGGTTGTGAGTCACCAGGTAGTTGCTGGGAATTGAACCCAGGAACTCTGAAAGAGCAGTGTTCTTAATCTCTGAGCCATCTCACCAGCCCGAGAGGAATATGTTTTGAATAAATTTGGAAAGTCCCAAAACACATGGTTTTCAAAGGTTTTTGTTGTAAGGTTAGGAAGTCAAAGATCTCCTGTAGTAAAAACAGCTTCAATCGTTAATTCATTTTATTTGTATTTATTTATTTGTAATTTTTATCTTGTCTTATGGTAGGTGCAGGGTGTCATGAACCTCAGGCTGAGCTCTAAGTGGTGCTGTGACAGGAATTTTAGGACTCCAGGCATGTGTATCCACACTTGATTTATGCAGTGCTGGAGATTAAACCTAAGACTGTGCATGACAGGCAAACACTCTACCAATCAAAACTACAGCCTCAGTTGATATTCTGCTCGCTGTGCAAAGCCTTGGGAGGTATATTGATAAACTTGATCCAGTGACACGGGGACAGTAAATATTCACCTGAGTGTCAGGACAACCAGAGCCATATGCTAGGTTACAATTTATAAAAGTACTACTATTATACTGGACCCTTAGCAAATACCAAAACGTATTTAGTTTACAGAGGTCTTTGTGAGTGAAATGCATGGGACATGGAGTAGAAGTACAGTCAACAAGGAGTAGAGTGGAAAAATCGATCTGTTTCTATTGCCTTGATTTCTCCAAAGACCAATATTTTGGGGTGTTTGTTTGTTTGTTTAATGTCCTTTTTGTAGCTGGTGTGGTAGCCTACTACTAAGGTCAGGAATCCATAACCATGAAGTGTGGGCCTCCCGCTAGGAAAGGTTTTGGGGCATCTTTGAGGGCTAAGATGGTGTTGCCTTTCAAGGTGACATCGTTGCTGGGATTAGACTCCTACCTGTGGTGAGCTGCGACTCCTGGAGACATTTTGAGTTGCCGCTAAGTGAGGTTGGGAGAGGGATGCGCACGGTCAGCTAGAGGGAAGATGTGAAGGAATGCTGCCAAAGGTCCCGGAACTGATCGGACATTCCTATCTTCCCCGTCATCACTGCAGAACCATCATCTGAAGGCAGCCACTCCCGAAGCTGAAACCACAAAATAAAGAAACCACCCCAAACCAAGTAATAGAGTGGGCAACGTGAAAGAGATAGTGCCGTCTGGCCCACGAGTGTCACAAGGCCTTTCACACTGACAAGAAACACCGCGTGTCACGCCTTCGATTTGGTCCCAGACTTGGCATTTCTCACAGGCGGCTTCCATTCCTTTCCCGCCGGTCTTCCCCAGAGAGGAAGTGGCTTTTCTTTTTGTCGAAAGGTCTTGAGTAGGTTGGGATCAAGGCGAATCTGTTTGAAGAAGTTTTATTCTGGAGAAATTAATGGGCAGGCCATGCACAAGAAAAGAGACAAATTGTTCTTTTGCTTCCAAATAAATGGTTGTTTTTGTGACACTGCCTGAATTTAAATGGTCTTCAGTTTGACTGTGAAATTAACACCTCTTTGAGGTTAATCGTGGGGGTGGGGTGTCATTCACACCTCTTCCAAAGCTATTGTTTGTCTGGAATTCAGGGAGCAGCCGCAGCAGGCAGGCCCCTTCCCTAACCTCCTCTCTAACTGCCTGCTGGTCCCTAGAGCTGTTACAGAGGCTCTGCATGTCTAGTGTTTGAGTTCCACACAAGGGGTGTCTATGCTTGTGCTCACAGAGGTAGGAGCGGAAACCCTGGCTTGGCACCCAGCAATTAGCTGAGTGCCTCTGGGAAATCTTCAAACTCTAGACCCATCCAAGCTGGATTTGGGGTTTTGTTATTATTATTTCTTAGGTTTTGCTTTCTTTCTTTTTTATTGGCACATTATTTCATTTGTACATGGTGTTGGGCTTCATAAACGATGACTTTAAAGTTTATTTATTTATTATATGTAAGTACACTGTAACTGTTTTCAGACACCCCCATAAGAGGGGGCATTGCAGATGGTTATGAGCCACCATGTGGTTGCTGGGATTTGAACTCAGGCCAGTGCTCTTAACCAACCGCTGAGCCATCTCTCCAGCTCAAACGATGACTTTAAAATCATGTGTTTTAACTGTATTCGCCAGAATCTGGTTCACTCCTCGTCTTCCCATCCTCCTTTTTCCTCCCTATGTTTTCATGTCTTTGGACAGACAGACAGACAGATACACACACACACACACACACACACACGAGAGAGGGGGGGGGGAGAGAGAGAGGAGAGAGAGAGAGAGATTTTCTTTATCCATTCATCTGTTGACAAGTCTCTGAGACAGGGTCTCACACTTGTAGCACAGGCTGGCCTTGAACTCACACTTCTCCACCTCTGGAGTTCTGGGATTACAGATGTGGGTTGTCACACATGGCCTTACCTTTTTATTTTTCCAAGCTTCCTTCCTTGACTAAAACTCAAGGAGTTTGCAGACCCCTAGGGTCGATGCTTTCAAATTGGAGCATCTTAAGCCCCATGTCATGGTGAATTTCCTGTGAGGTAAGATTAGGTAAGATCATGGAACGATGGTAACCAAATGGTCTCTATGAGCAGTAGACTTGTAGAAGTAACATTTTCTTTTGAGGGAAGTTCTGTAGAGTTGAGTATCATCAGTCTCTGTGGGGCCCTCGGGGTGCAACAGGCTCTGCTTGCTTGTCACAGCGCCCACCTTTGAAAGCTGATAGAAATTCACAGTAAGCAGAGGTTCAAGCTTAATCAAGAGATTTCCCCTGTTCACTGAAGAAAAGGATATCAAAGCTACCAAAGGGAGAGAAAGAAAGGGAGTAATATGCTGACAGTGCATTTTGTTATAAAGATAATAATATATGTTTATAACATAAAACTGATAGGTTATTTCTCCACCTTCAGTGAAATAAACCAATTCAAGCCAGATTAGATTAAAGGTGGGTTGATTGGGAAGATGCTCTGTTCACTGACCTAGAGGATTTGCCATGGGTAAGGGGAGAGAAAGAGAGAAAGGAAGGGTGGGCTCGCAGAGAGAGAAGAGGAGATCCAAATGTCTGTATAATATAGGGAGGAGCTTCTGGGGGAAGGGCAATCCAGGCCCTGGGCTGGAAAGTTCAGAGTTGGGGACGGGTATGCCAGGGAAGGGACTGAGGGATGCTAAGAGAAGGCCAGGTCTGTTTGGTATGTAAAATATGCACCTCAGTCCCTTGTCCCGGGTCCTTAAACCAAGCAAAAACTTAGAAAGATATCAGACAAAAAGAAGAAAATTAAGTTATCTATAAGATGCACTTTGACTGCCAAGGATTCGATGGCTCCTATTCAGATATTTTTCCAAGAATATACTTTTTTTGAAGAAATCATTCTGAGCCCGAGAGATGACTCAGCAGATACTGGCGGTTGCTGAGTCAGCTTGATGACCTCAGTTCTATTCTCAGAGCCTTGCAGAGGCTGAAGGACAGCAGGAGTCCGCTAGGCTGCGCTCTGACCTCCCCACTCAAGCTGAGGCACTTATGCCTCCCCCAGCACGTACACCACACACACACACACACACACACACACACACACACAACACACACATACACACCGACCAAGCGAATGGGCCCAAGCATAAAGAAGCCATAGTCTTCAGACCATCTTTTACCCCATCTCCTTCTTCTAAGCACACACATACATCATAAATAGAAATCCACCCTGGATTTATAAATTCTTATTACACAACTTTGAGTGGTTCTCATTTTCTTCCCTTTTTGTTTTGATGTTTATTTGCTTGTTTTTGTTTGTTCTTGACACAGTCTAGGGTAACCCAGGTTAGACTCTTTTGTTGTTGTTTTGGTTTGTTTTTTAAAGTAAATTATTATTTATTTTATGTGAATGAGTATTTTGCCTCGTGTTTGTGAAGGCCAGAAGAGGGGGTCAGATGCCCTAGAACTGGAATTACAGATGGTTCTAACCCATGCTGTAGGTGCTGGGAATTGAACTTGAGTCCTCTGACAGAACATTCCGTGTGCTTAGCCTCTGAGCCATCTCTCCAGCTCCCAGGTCAGTCTCAAACTATAACTCAGAACTCACTAGAAGTTGAGGCTAACCTTGAACTCCTAATCTTCCTTTCTAGTCTGCCAAGTGTTGGGTTTATAGGTAAAAGCCAACATTCTTGGCTTCTAAGTATCTACTGATATGAACTTACCTGCAGCTAATACCTTGTTACTGCATTTTGTGGACA
Organism: Mastomys natalensis; assembly: GCA_021653895.1. Taxonomy (NCBI): domain Eukaryota; kingdom Metazoa; phylum Chordata; class Mammalia; order Rodentia; family Muridae; genus Mastomys; species Mastomys natalensis. Next base: position 797,916 of record JAJTUV010000008.1, read on the forward strand.
TATTTAATTTACTTATGACAAATTCCTTTGTGGCACTGTTGACAAGATAGGAGAGTCCCTCTTAGGCTGTTGGCACACATTACAGGTTATTCCTTAAAGTCCACACTAATGTCATCTCTCAAACCCCAGGTGACTGATAGGAGAAACTTTGAGGGTTCCTGTGGCATTTCAAGCAAAGCAAGTCTTTGAAACTACATCAAGGGTTTAAGAAGTGGAGCTGGTTGGTTGACTAATGCCTCACAAACTGCCTCAGAAAAGTCTCAGAGGTGACATTTATAAAGAATAACTTTTGGAGTTCTTATGATCTCTGGTAAAGAAGTGGGTGTCAGTCAAATAGAAAGGGCTTTCCCTCTGGGGAGCCAAAAAAACCAACTCTGACACATAACAGACTTCAGTTAGAAAGCTTAGCGCAACAATAAATTCAAGCTTAATTAAATTACAGACAGATTTTAAGTATATATACTTTACATCTTGGAACTTATTTATTTTACATTTTGGATAAGGTATCATGTGTGGCCTGGATGACCTTGAAGTCAGAATCTTCCTGGGGTCTGTTAAGTGCTGGTGGATTGTGCCCAATTTGAAATTCTTCGTTTTGTTTTGTTCTATGAGATTACGCTGAGTAGGTCAATCATGAGCGCCTGATTCTCCTCCCTCAGTCTCCCAAGTATCTGAAGGTAGTTATGGATGTATTCTACCTACCCCAGCTCTGAAAAATCCCGTTTCTAACCCCTGGGGCAGAAGGAATTAGAAGCAGCCTAAATGTCCATCATTAGGGGAAAGATAATTTGATCTTGCCTTGTGTGTGGTAGAATGTGACTTGGTAGATACAATCACAAGCTCTGTTTGCTGGTCCGTTTTTTTGAAATGATGTCTCCCTGTGTAGCTGGCTGGCCTGGTTATTCTTTTGTCAACCTGAAACAAACTATACAGTCACCCAGGAGGAGGGACTGTTGATTGAGAGATCCCTTCCTAAGATTGCCCTGAGTGCATATCTGTGGGGCATTTTCTTGATTAATGATTGACATTTGAGGGCTCAGGCCACTGAGGGTGGTGCTACCCCGAGGCAGGTGGTCCTGGATTGTATAAGAAAGCAAGCTGAGCAAACAAGTCCTGAGAACAAGTCTGCAAGCAAGCTTCCTCCACGGTCTGGTCTCTGCTTTGATTCTTACCTCCAGCTTCCTGCCCTGCTTGAATTCTTCCCTTGACTTTCCTCAGTGATGAACTGTGAAATGGGTAAGCTGAATTAACCCTTTTCTTCCTAAACTTACTATTGGCTGAGGTGTTTTATCACAGGAATAGAAAGCAAACTAACACACCAGCATTCCACTTGATCATGCTGCCTCAGACTTTCTAGTAATGACTTTCTGGGTATATCACACGCATGTACACACACCACACACACATATACATACACACACACACACATCACACACACATCACACATTGCACACACATACATACAAACATCTCACACACACACATCACACATTACCACAGATACATACATACATACACACACATACACACATTACATATCACACTCACACATACGTAGAAAAAGACTGTTAGGAGAGAAGAGATGGGGGGGTGGGGTAAAAGAAAAGTCATGGAGTACCTGTGTCACAAAAGGAAAGATGCCTGGGGAAATGGAAAGGTATCAGCAAGAGGGTTAGGGTAAAAAATGAAGTATAATGAAAAATATGTATAAACTGTGTCCCACTGAAGCACTTCTATATGAATGCTAACCAAAAATATTAGTAAAAAGATTTGAAAAATTTAACATCGCTTGGGTTTGTCATACATAAACTATTTATTTTAAAATCTTCTAGATCTTCCATGTATCTCTGGAGGAAAGCTGCCATGAAATGTCATTGACTTTAAAAGGCATCTAATTTCAGAGACACAAGGATGTGAAAGACAGGGAAGTCCTGTCTGTGTAAAGCAGTGATACCAAGGCTCATTTGCTCATGCAAGGGTGGAGTTGGCTATCTGGGTTTGGGATATAAAAGTTTCTAAACTTTTGTTTGTTTTTTGGTTTTGTTTTTTTGTTTGTTGTTATTGTTGTTGTTATTGTTGTTTTGAGTTTTTGAGACAGACTCTTGGGTGTCCTGGATTTTAATAGACCAGGCTGACCTTTAATTTACTGAGATCTGCCTGCCTCTGCCTCCCAAGTGCTGGGATTAGAGGCATGTGCCACAACTGCCCTGCCTGTCTGTAAACTTCTAACAACTGTTTTCAAAGAAGAAAATTGATGAAGTATTGTAGGCATCCAGTTTCTTTGTTTGTTTGTTTGTTTTGTTTTGTTTTTAGAGACAGGGTTTCTCTGTGTAGCCCTGGCTGCCTGGAACTCACTCTGTAGACCAGGCTGGCCTCGAACTCAGAAATCTGCCTGCCTCTGCCTCCCAAGTGTTGGGATTAAAGGGGTGCACCACCACTGCCCAGCAGCATCCAGTTTCTGAATAATGTGTTAGTTTTAATCTTACACGGCTTCCCTCCTGTCACAACTATTATTGCCAGTATGTGTGCTCTGCAGGGGAACTAGGACATGGAGAAAGTCACGGTCTCGAAGCTCTGTTCTAGCACTGCTTGATCTGTCATTTATATACTAACATCCATTCACAAAATAGTTGCTCTCTGAGGTCCTCTCAGCTTAGAAGAGCAATCTCCTAGTCCTCTGTAAAAATATAGTTTAGGAACTTAAATACTGGCTTTCTTCCTCACCACATCCAGGTATCGAGCTGTGAGTGAGCTCAGGTGATTCCAGCTCACTGATTACCCTCTGGGAGAAGGAACAGATTTTAAAACAAGCAAACAAGCATTGCCCACCCTGTTGTTAGCCAGTGGCTGCTCCTGAGTTCTCTGTGAACCCCTTATACTAGGTCAAAATGAAACCGAACCTGCTGACTACATTTCTAAATCTTCCCTTGGCTTAAAGAAAGGTTCATTGTTGGGGAAGTATTCAAAAAAATGAGAGAGAGAGACAGGAACAGAGACAGGCAGAGAGACACAGAGACATAGAGAGAGACAGAGACAGGGAGACAGAGAACTAACAAGCCTCACCAGACAAAAGACGCTCAGTCACATTTTGATTCCGGAAAGGCGAGTATATTTGTATGAGCCTGCACTTTGGATCGTCAGATAAAATGACAACATTTTGCCTTAATGTGAGAGATGATGTGAGACATATTTACATTAAACTATTATGTGCATCTGAAATTTAAATTTTAACTATGCTCTTCTTCTCGTAATATAGTAAACCCAGGGTAAAACATTCAGTGAAAGAAAACCAACAGGGCTGGTGAGAGGTTTCATCTGATAAAGGCGCCAGCTGCACAGCCTGGTGACTTGAGTTTGCTCCCAGGGATCCATGAGGTGGAAGCAGGGTGTCCTCTGACCATCTCACACACACACACACACACACACACACACACACACAATAGAGAGAGAGCTCATGCATGCCCCCCCCAACTAAATGAATAAAAAAAAAAAGAAGAAAAGACAAAATAAAGACAAAATGAACTGGAGGCTAAGTCTAAGAATAAGAAATAGAGAAGCAGCCAGAAGAGGTTACTAGAAAGCAAAGAAAATCAGTAATCAGCTCTGAAGCCGACATGGTTGAGCTGGAAGCTGTACACTGTTCCACTTCTTACCGGCATGAATAGACTCATTTGAAACTGTTCCGTTTTCAAACCACTGAACCAGATTCATCATTTGGAGCCCCTGCCTGATCTATGTGTCCCCAGAGGTTTTCCTGGCCTCTGCAAGGAAAGCCAGCTCCCCACCGTGCCACAGAAACAGCTGCAGCTGGAACTGGGCACCCTGGCAAACCTGAACGTGGCTGCTGTCTCTTTCACTGTTTAAAGGATCTTGGGGTCATTTTTAAGCCTGGGTGTGTGTCCTATCAATTGAGCCGAAGCTCCTCTCACCCCCTGGACAGTCTGGAAGCCTTGCCCAGGGTTACATTCCTTCTGGGTGGCAAGTTCAGTCTCATAAGCTCCTAGAACACAGGCAGAACCATAGTGCTTAAAAACACAAAGTCAAAAAGACCTCTTCCTGTTCCTCTGTAGGTTAGTTACAAAAATAGAAGAAAGTGGGGTGCAGGGAAGCAGAAGAGGGTGTCACGAAGACATTCCTAGGGTCTAAGGCCGCCACACTTCAGTCTCACACCTTCTCTGGGTTATGTAGAGTGCTGTTCTAACCCTGCTGCCGGCCTGCAGGTTGAGGGAGCTTCTCTCTGGTTTAGCTTGTAATATTTGTTGAGGTGAGAATTTAGTTACTAGGCTGTTTTCAACCAGATGTTTTCATCTCACTGGGTTTAAAGTTACTTTCACTTCTGTGAACATAACAGTGTTCTGGCTGGAGGCAAAGCCATTCTTGTCCCCACCTCCCTGGGCCTCTAGGAAAGGAACCTCAGGAGACAGTGCCTCCGACCTGGGTCACGGCTAACCATTTTCCTCGAACTTACCAGTTGTAGCTGGGGAGGCAGTATGTCCCTTCTTTTGAGTGTGTGTTGGGAGAGGGGGAATGTATATAGGTGTGTGCATGTGTATATGGAGGCCAGAAAGTCAAGTCAATTGTCATTCCTCAGGAGGTGACCACCTTGTATTGTGAGACAGGGTCTCTCACTGTCTTGGATCTTGACAGTTCATCTAGGCCGGCTGGTGGGAGAGCACCAGGGATCAGCCTGTTTCTGCATCCCAGTCAGCCCTGGTGATTTCATGTGGGCACCCATCATGTTTGGCTTTAATTTTTTTTTTATTGTGTTTGTAGTAATTATGAATATAGGCTCACACGTGTCTTGACACACATGTGGAGGTCAAAGGACAACTTTCAGGAGTTAGTTTTCTATTCCCACTATGGGTTTCAGAGATCAAACTCAACATGTGAGGTGCGTGCTTGTATCCATTGAGCCATTCCTCAGGACCTTCTGGGTCTGCCTTTTTACTAAAAGAGTTCCAGGGACCCATCCTTGGGCCCTAGTGCTCACAAGGCAAGCTCTTCACCAACTGAGCTGTCTCCAGTCACATTCACCTAATTTTCTCAGGAAGAAACTGAGACTGACCTAGGTAGCAAGGACAAACGTAGAGGTAGAAGAGAGGGGGGAGAGAGAGAGAGAGAGAGAGAGAGAAGAGAGAGAGAGAGAGAGAGAGAGAGAGAGAGAGAGAGAGATTGACGCTTGACATTTCAAAGGTACGGAAGCAACTGGGAGTAAACTGAGGTGGAGAAGATATCAGCTCTCCAAACTGCTCTTAGAGACTTCTGCTGCTTACAGGAGCGACGCAGGAGGACCAGGAGTGACACCCGGGACCGGCGACAGAGGGAGCTCGGGCTTTTTTTAGAACCTGGCTCTGAGCTTTCCTAGTGCTGAGGGGTAGGGTGACCTCTCCCACCATATGGGTCCCAAGGACACTCCTATAGGGAAGGACAGACCAGACAGAGAAAAACGTAGAATGTTCATTGAACAAAAATTTCAATGTGGCCCAAGAGCCTTCGGAGATGAAGACTCAAGGAAAACTGTCTATTTCCGCGAGTCCGCTTCCGTACCCTGGAGAGCGGACCGGTGGGTAGGACGTGACTGAACCCACAGGCTCAGGGTTCACACTTTCCAGGAACAGGTTCCAGGGAAAAGCCCGCCAGGCCTGTCTTTCCAGATTCCTTCTGGCTTTCCAGTGAAGCAATCTTCCTTTGCTCGAGGGCCTGGGAGGGTCCTGGGGAGTGGAACTTTATGGGCCAAAGGAGAGACTGGGTCAAGGTTTTCCTGCATGTGTTCAGGTAGAACAGTTCTGACTCTTATGACTAGCCTTGGGGGACTGGAATTCTGCTTTGTGGTTCACTGGAGTTGGGAGGAAATAGGATGGGAGAAAGTTTGCAAAGCCTCCCTTCTGAGGCCACATGGGGGCCTTCAGCCTCTAGGGTGTTGTTTCCTGAGTTCTTGTATAAGGTCGTCATCAGAACCAAGTCAGTCTGGATACTAAACAAAGCTCCTGGTCTTCCTCTGTCCGGTGACCTGTCTCTGTTGCAAATGCATTCCAACAAAGGGGAAGAGAGAGGAGGCATCTCCAATCGCTGACAGACTTCTTTTTCATTTTAATTTTTTAAACTAAATTTTATTTTAATATTTCATACATGAGTACTGTATTTACATTATTTCCATCCCTCCAAATTTCCGGTGCCCCCACCAAGTCTCTTTAGAGTTCATGACTCCTCCAATTATTACACACACACCACTAAGCCCCTTTCATTTAGCATTGCTAACCTACAGATTCCTTTGGACAGAAGAGAGGAGTTAGATGGTATTGCTGGCATTCTGTCTGTGAGAGAAGTTCTCCATTTATGAACGTAATGAGACCTAGGAGGCTAGAACCCTGGGGTGTGTGTGTGTGTGTGTGTCTGACTTAGCAGAGCAATGAAAAGCAGGCATGATGGAGCTCACTTGGAATCCTAGTATTTGGGAGGGATGAGTAGGAAAATGAAGAAGATTCTTGAAAATCAGAGATGCAAGAGCCCCCACAAGGGCTGGGTCTACAGCTCCGTGGTAGGGTGTTTGCCCAACATGCCTGAGGCCCTGGGTCTAAGTCCTCAGCTCTGTTAAAAAAAAAAAAAAGTATCAGAAGACTACACATCTCAATAAAACTATAGACAGAAAGAACAGGGAAATAAAAATAGCTTTTTAAATTTTTCTATAATTAAATGTCCTATTGAGGTCACTATCAAGAAAAAAGAAAGCAAAGCCCCACTAAGTACCATCTGTGTTATTTCTGGGTACTAGAACCAAAGGGAAAAAACATCCCAAAGCTTCCAAAATGAAAAGCAAAAATTAACACAGCCCAGGTTCAGAGCAGCTTCAGAGTTCTCCGTAAAACAGCAGGGAAAACATCACTGGAGCGATTCTGAGCAAGTGTGGTTTCCAGTTTAGGATTCCAGGCCGGGAGAAACAGCTACAGGTCAGCATAGGTGAAGGACACATCTACAGATATCAGATTTTAAATCTTTTATTTCCAGAGAGTGCTTTCTCTGGGGGTGGGGGTGGAGGTGGAGGAGGTGGGGGATGACAGGAGACTACACTCAGGAGAAAAGCAGAGAGAGACCTGGAACTCCTCAGTTAGGGCAGCCAGAATCGGAGCGCCCTGACTGAGGACAGACACACTTGTTTGTTTTCGGTTTCAGATATCTGTGTAATTGAACCATATAGTTTACAAGAGTTATTATACGTTATCAGTCCCCTAGGCTGTATTCGTTTTCCCACTACTTCCTACACTCCCCTAGGTGCTGGGAATCAAACCTGGGCCTTGTACTCCCTAGGCAAACACTATCCCACTCCGAATTCTCCTTCCTACCCTTAGGAAGCACCCGCTTCATTTCCCTTCGCAGCCTCCTCAGCATTTGCCTACACATAGTGAAACATCATTCGTATTTGGGTTTTCTCGTGTGTGTGTGTGTGTGTGTGTGTGTGTGTGTGTGTGTGTGTGTTGTGTGTGTGTGAAGCCAGAGAATAATCTCTGTCATTCTTTGGGTGCCATTCACTATTTTATTTTATTTTGTTATTATTTTATTTTATCTTATCTTATTTTATTTTATTTTATTTTATTTTATTTTATTTATTTTATTTTATTTTAGACAGGGTTTCTCCCTGGCCTTGAATTCACACAAGTAAGCCCCAGGATGGATCTGCCTGCCTCCACCTCCCCAACTCTGGGATTATAACTATGTGCTACCATGCCAGACTTTTTATATTACTTATTTATTTATCAAGTGAGTTCTGGAAACTGAACTCAGGTCTCCATGACTGCAAGGCAAGCACGTACTTTATTTGCCGAGCCATCTCCCGGGCCCTCACTTTCCCAGTTTAGCCTTCTCCTGCTCTGGAACTTACTGGTCGGGTTGATCTCCATGATTACCGCCCTTATCAACCACACGTCCCACACGTCTTAAACAGGCCTCTCTGAATCATGCAAGAAGTTGTGTAGTCTTGGTTTCCTCTGAGCCGGCTTTTGATTCCTGGCATTCAAGGTGTTTTTGCTTTGTTTTATGCAACCTGGTGGCGGAGTCAATGGGTTTGAAGTAAGCCAGAGGTAGAGAAGTGGTAAAAAATAAAATAAAATAAAATTGTTTATAATCAAGAGGTGCACACAAATGTGTGAACAAGATTTTCGACAGGAACACAAGAGACCATGAAGGCTGCAGGACCCATCCAGAGAAAGCGATAATAAGTAGATTTATCAGGGCAGCACACATAAGAAATAAAAGTTCAAGATGAAAGAAGCCCAGCCTTTCTTCTTCAGACACAAATTGGCAATTAGCCTAGCCTACCTTCCACAGCAACCACAGAAGGGCTATGCCATGCAAACAGGAAGTACCCGCCTCAGACATCTTAAAAGCCCCCCATGGAAACTTGTAGTCTTTTATCTGCCCAAAGCCTCTCTCACCTTTGCAGGAACAGACCCCTTCAGTGCTCTTCTCTGAAGGCTGACCACATGGCTCTTATGGAGACAACTGGTCCTGCAAACACTATGTTCCCCAGCCATGATGACCAGCCACAATGACAGGTATGTTAAGGAGAAGCTTCTCCCAGTATTTTTAAAGATTCTTACAGATGGATATGGGTATTCAGGAAGTGCTCTGCTCTGATGTACTGACAACAGTGGGTACAGGGAGAGCCTGTCCCTGTTTCTTCTACCTAAGCACAGAGGCTCGGAAAAAGGACCCAAATCCACTGCCTCATACTGCACAGGGCCTCACACTCCACACTGCCTCACACTGCACAGGGCCTCACACTGCTAAGGGCCATACACTGCACAGGGCTACACACTGCACACTGCCTCATACTGCACACTGCCTCACACTGCTCAGGACCTCACACTGCACACTGCCTCACACTGCACACTGCCTCACACTGCACAGGGCCTCACACTGCACAGGGCCTCACACTGCACAGGGCCTCATACTGCACAGGGCCTCATATTGCACAGGGCCTCACACTGCACACTGCCTCACACTGCACACTACCTCACATTACACACTGCACAGGGCCTCACACTGCACAGGGCCTCACACTACACACTCTCTCACACTGCAGAGGGCTACACACTGCACACTGCCTCACACTGCACACTGCCTCATACTGCACACTGCCTCACACTGCTTCACACTCCACATGGCACAATGCCACATATCTTGCACACTGCACACTGCTTCACACTGTGTACTGCCTCACACACACTGTACACTGCCTCACACACTGCACATATACATACCACACACATATCCTAAGCAACACACATATACAAAATACATAAATACATATGCACACTAAACACAAAATAGGCACATACACGTGTGTGCATACATGCATTCCCCCTGCAGTACACACATATAAATACTATACCACCCACCCATTCCCATACTATATGTGTGTGTGTGTGTGTATATATATATATATATCATATATGCATGTACACACACACATATATATCATACATAATCACATACCCATATCAATCCATACATATGCAAACCATACACATAGCTTCATACATACACATTTGTATACTACACATCACATACACTTATATATTATACACATATACATGCATATATACATACTACACACACATACACATACACACCACACACAAATATGAAAGTTTCTTTTGGTTTCTTGGGACAAGGTTTCTTTGTGCAGCCCTGGTTGTCCTGGAATTCACTCTGTGGACCAGTCTGGCCTCAAACTCAAGAGATCTGCCTACCTCTGCCTCCCAAGTGCTGGGATTAAAGGTGTGTGACACCATACCTGGCTAAGTATGTGTAGAGAGCCACTTTGCGCCACACCTGAAGATGGTGCTGGCTGAGAGTACTCTTTGTGATTAATGAGTCCTCATTTGGCTGTGAAGCTGTGCAGGGGCAGAGAATGGTCATCTGACATGGACGTATGGGGAGATGACACGTGGCGTATGCTCATTGGCCTTTGCGTAGATATAAGCCTGGTCCCCGGGGTAGGAGGGGGGCCACACCTGCAATCTTGCTGTAACTGCAATCCTGATTAAACCGCCTTGAGAAGGAACCTGGTGGTCTTGCGTCTGATTTCCTGCTGGCCAGGAAGGGCGCCGGACAAGTATGGAGGTTTTAAAGTTTCTAAATCCCTCTAGTTCTCTAGATATTGACTTCCCTTCCTGTGATAACCATGAGCCAAGAGTTCTATCTCAGCTGCCAATCTGTCTGTTAGCAGTCACCTCATGTACTTGGGTATCAAATGCTCAGAGGGTAGAGGGAACATCTTTCTACACAATGGTCTGTGTTGCCTAAGAAACAGAACCCACAGAGTATATGAAGGGACACTGAGGATATTGGGGACAGCTAGCAGTCTGTGTCATAGTCGTCTACTAGATATTATACCATAGAAATTTCCCTGTCTCTCTAGGTGGAGGACCCATCAAAGAATAACACAGGTTTTCTGTGGTTGTGCTCCATGGTACTTATTGCTACTTTATTAAACATATAAAGGCTTAACTCGTGTATGTGAAGTTGGATTAAAGATGAAGCCAAAGGCCAAGGGCCAGAGCAGGGTTTAGAAAGTGGGGAGAGAAGGGAGGTAAGCCAGTGGGACACATAAATAGTACATCTTGTTTGCACATGCTTGAGTAGTGGGTAGGCTGAGAGCTAGCTAGGTGTTAGAATGGGCATTTTGTACTAGAAATAGCCCTTTAAGAGGTACCAAAGAAGGCAGAGTTAGTCGCTCATGGAGATGCCAGAAGACCATGAGCGTACAGCTGTGGTTAAACAGGTTGCAGGTTATCTCTGGTGACATCTCCTGCCCTTCCCTTAAGACCCTGCCTTATGTAGGCCAGTCTGGCATCTTTTTTCACTTTAGAATTTATCATCTCTTTCAATATGCAGGATCACCAAGAAGTTATATTTTAACACCCATTCCATGACACTGGAGTCCCCTTGGCTCTTCAACAGTGTGAGACAGGAGATAAAGGAGGAAGAAGGAAGGATTTGGGGGTGTGGCTAGCACTGCAGAGAGTTCAGCTGTGAACGCCTCCATTGCTGTGATAACCTCCTCACCAGGACGATGTAGACCCTGGGTAAGCTGGACCTGCCTCGGTACTTCAAATCCAGTGAAGGGGCGTCCACATGCACTGTAAACAGAGAACTGAATGTCTAGAGTTGCTGACATGCTAAGTGCTCGGACTCATCATCCTGCCCTAAGCATAATCATGGGATCTTTAAACAGAGTTCTTGGAGATCCTTGAACTGTGAAATAGAGGTGACTCTTAATATTGATTCCCTCACACTTGAGGGAGTCAACACAGAGCGTGTAGACTGGCATCTGACCCCTTCCCAGGACATCCAAAGTGCGAAGAGCTGGATAGTACTTACATCACTTAGCATCATGTTCTCCTGGTCCATCCTTATTGTCAAGTAAAACAGAGTTCTCCTTAGTTTTAACTGTCAACTTGACACAACCTAGGAGCAGCCAAGAAGACAGGTTTGTCTGTGGGCATGTGTGTGGGGAATTGTCTTCATTTTCAATTGACATGGGAAGACCCAACCCTTTGTGGGTGATATCACTCCCTAGGCAGAGGCTCCTGGGCTGTATGAGACAGGAGACAGCCAGAAGGAACAAGTAAACAGCACGGGTACATTCATGCCTCTCCGCTCTTGACTGTGGATATGATGTGATCAGTTGCTCGAGTCCCTGACTGGACTCCCCTGAAATAATGGAACACAGTTATGAAGTTGCCAAATATACCCTTCATGTCCTGAGTTGTTGGGCTAGTGTGTTTAATTGAAGCAACATAGATAAAGCCTGAAGAGATGAGATTTCTTTATGTTCTAAAGGCTGAACAGTGCTACTTTGTAAATATGTATATATGTTATGGATACATGGTCTCGTACGTATTCCATCTTTTTCTGTGTTTTGTCCATTGGTTACTTGTCTTGCCAGTATAGATGCTATGGCAGTCAATGTGGGCTTTCAGCTGGTACGCTGATTTTCTTTGGATAAATCTGTAGTCATAAAATTGTTGGATGGATCATTTCGTTGGCTTTCTGATGTAGTAGGAGATATACTTCTGAGAGTAGAGTGGTTTGATTAAGGTGGGAAGGTCTGCCCTGAATGCAAGCAGCAATGCTCCATAGGCTGGGTCCTTGACTGAATACAAAGGAACAGTAGAGACAGTAATCAGAATGCCAGCATTCACTGGTCACTGCTTCTGATTGTAGATGCTAGGTGAACTGCCTTGTTGTGGTCCTACCACCAAAGCTAGGGCCATTTGCACCACCTTACCTTCCTCATCAGCGTGGACTATAGCTTTTCACAGTGTGGGGCAAGTGAATATCCCCTTCCTTAAATTGTTTCTGTCACGGGCTTTGTACCACAGATGAGAAAAGTATCAGAGTCACATAAAGGTAGTCAATCCATCACAATCCAGCAATGGGAAGTAGAGGCTGAGGGTCAGACATTTAAGGCTATCCTAGAGGTTTAGGCCAGCCTGGGATACATGAGACCCTCTCTCAAAAGAAAAAGGAGGTGGAGGAGGAAGAGGTGATGAAGAAAAATAATCTGTTTTTGTATCATCCTGTTTTTGTGGTTCCAGGGGCCCTCCTACCTTCTTACTAGAAGGTTTCGTCTTCTAGGAGCACAGAAGAAAGTCAGACAGGACATCCAGCTTCCTCCTCAAACTACTGCGATCATTACTCAATTCCTGTCTGAAACAAAACACTATAAGCAGTTTCTGCCAGTTCAGAATAAATAATGATGTGATATCCTTCCCTTTACTGCATGACTCTTGGAACTAAATAAGATTTCGGCCAGAAATTTCCAAGGCAAAATTCCTGAGCCACAACTTCGCTGAAGGACTGACTAACCGGCTGCTCAGGAGAGGCCCACCCCGGTTTGAATGCACCCCGGTTATAACTGTAGGTCTCAAGCTGGGCACTTCTGCTCCCTCTAAGACTGACAAAAAGCTGCAGGTCTTTTTGTCACAGCTGAGAAAGTGATATCACTGGAGCTGGATGAGCAGAGGCCCAGAAGCTGCTAACCTCACATTCATGCTCAGGGCAGTTCCCCAAACAAAAGAACTCCAGCTACGCGTGCTAACAGGGCAAAGGCTGAGAAACTTTGGCTTGTCGGAATCTAGAAACTTCTTGATTCGGTCGCTGCACTTCCTAGACAAGCACCTTGCACTGAGCCCTTTGATTCTCTCCCCATCTCTCTGGCTCTGACAAACAGCTACTTCAAAATAGCAACAAGCAAAGTCTATCTTAAACACACCAGTCAAGAGATTCAGAGCTAAGATTTTAAAAATTCGAGGCTGGCACTCTGCTGTTAAAAAAAGCCAAGGCCTTGAAGGTGCCAGGGTGTGAGCTGGAGACAAAGTGTCAAGCCAAACTTTTAACTCCAGCCTTGCTACTTTTGGCTTTTGTGGGCTCAGGTCAGACTCTGCCATCCTGAGGTGGCTGTTCTGTGGTTTCCTTCCGAGTTCCATAGAACTTGAAGAAATAAACACTGGCCATATTTAAAGCAAGCCTTGGGTGATGGAGGCATGAGCTCTTTATGGTTTAGAATCTTCATTTTAAAATGCTTCTTTAAAAGAAAAGTGGGATGTGGTACTTAATATTCTAGAAGATTCTTCACACTTAAAACGTGAACTATTACTTATTACACTTATCTATTCAATGACTCCATTGCTTAGTCATTTGTGAAGGTTATACATGCAAAGATAAGATGGTATATGTTATCGTAAACAAGATTTGGAGGTTTCTATCCCACCTTTGATCATTTAGTTCCCAAATAAAAGACATAAAACCTTTATATTTATAATCAGCCTTAAAGCACTAGAACTGAGCAGATATCAACCCTCTATATTTATCTGTCAATAACCCGGAAATATTTCTTGCTGTGTTCTGCCTGACCACTTTTTCTCCAACAGGCTGGCCCTCCTGGCCATGGGCTAATGATCTGCCTATGTCATAGGGACTTCTCCTTCTCTTCCTCCATTCCTTCTTTGTGGTCTCTGCTTCAGACCCCAAGCCTGAGAACTGAAGACCCGCCTACCTCTCTTCTGCCCAGCTATAGGCTGTAGGCATCTTTATTCAATGGATAGTTTTAAATTAAGGAGCAAGGTTAGCACAACAAAAGCTGGCATACGTGAGGATTTGCTCATCTTGAGGCAACTAGGCCTTGGGATACAGAATTTAGCATTACAATACATAGCAACAGACCAAACCTCCACAAATACAGCTGAAAGACTTGGTAGTAAAGTGAAGGGGGGCAGTCTCATCCTCTACTGTATACATTTTGAAGCAATTCCCTAAATCTTCCTTCTTAGTTGCCTTCTCCTATAAAAGGGAGAGGAAAATGTCTACCTGATTGACAGATGTTTCATATATACATCGGAAGTACTAAAGGGATGATGTAATCTATAAAGTGCTTGCCATATAAGCATGAGGATCTGAGTTCAAATCCCCAGACACCACATTTTTTAAAAAAGGAAAGCATGATGGGAAGTTTCAGATCAGTGATGATCCTGTCTCCAAAAATAAAAGTAGATAATGTCCTGTGGAACAGTCAAAATTGACCTATAGTCTCCACACATATGTGCATACCTATATACACTAGAGAACACAAATTCACACACACACACACACACACACACACAATTAAATGCCAACCAGGATTCTGGTACCTGGACGTTGTCTATAGACATTAAGTCCTTATTAAAAAGCAGTGGTCCCAGAAGGACATACGCATCAATGGGTAGAGCGCTTCTGGGACACGCGCAAAACCCTGGGCTCAAGCACCCTGAAAAAGTAGGCACAGTCCTGAATGCCTGTCATCCCAGCCTGTGGGAGATGGAGACAGGAGGATCAGAAATTCAAGATCATCCTTGACTTACATAGGGAGTTGGGGGCTAGCCTGGGTTAAAGATAGCAAAGGAGAGAAAATGAAAGAAAGGAAAGGAGGCATCTTTCTTTGGTGATGGAGTTAAATTGTAAAGGAAAGGAAAACAAGGAGCTAGAAGCCAGGAGAATACCGTGGCTTGCCTTTGTAGTCAACAGATTACAAAGAAACCACCATGGTGACTCAAGTACAGAAGCTATGATGAGGTAGAGGAGCCAGGAGCATCTTCAGGAGATAACACTGTGGTAATCAGCAGGACTGTAATATGTAAGAGTGTGAATAGAAATGAAGAGGAGGTGGGAGCCAAGCTGGTCTGTACTTGCCAGAGCTCAGTACGATTGTGAGGCTTCAGTGTAACATATTATCTGTTTCTTGTTATACAGCACGCTGGCCCGCAGCTCAGCCAGGGTTCACCTCGGCTGTTCCTCTCTGGAAGCTTTCTTTTTTTTTTTTTTTTTTGGTTTTTCGAGACAGGGTTTCTCTGTATAGCCTTGGCTGTCCTGGAACTCACTCTGGAGACCAGGCTGGCCTCGAACTCAGAAATCCGCCTGTCTCTGCCTCCCAAGTGCTGGGATTAAAGGCGTGCGCCACCAACGCCCGGCCTCTGGAAGCTTTCTTTCATGGAGTCCTCCTTTAGGGAGTTTAGTTCCAGACTGGAGGTTGGGTTCCGGTTTTGTTCTTGGGTGCTAATTCAGAGTCGAGGCTAAAGGGGGCAGCAGGAATCCAGAGTCTGTTCTCACAGAATAGTCAAGCCAATCCCTAAAACCACAGAGGATGACCCTGGCTCCTGCTGTAACGGCTCATTTCTTCTTCAGAGCAAATCACACTGTGGTAAAGAAATAGGCTCAATAGAAGGGCATAGAGAGAAGATAAGACAAAGGACTGTACTCCTATGAGAGGGGAGGGCAGGAAGGACTACAGGCTCTACGTCAAGGTCATTTTAGGGTAGATCTTAAACATGGAAGCAACTGTTTTTTCTATTTTTTTTTATTTTTTTATTTTTTGAGACAGGGTTTCTCTGTGCAGCCCTGGCTGTCCTAAAGCTCACTCTGTAGACTAGACTGGCCTTGAACTCACAGAGATCCACCTGCCTTTGTCTCCTGAGTGCTGGGACTAAAGGTGTGTGCCAGCACAACTTTATCTGAAAGCAACTGCTTTAGAGAATGTGTTATGTTAGAAAAACATTCAGAGCCAAACCATCAGGTAGAGTAGACTGAAGGAAGGGTAGCAGGGGCCACTCGAGGAGGAACTGGACAAGAAATCCAGGGAACTAAGAAGATTTTGAACATAGCTTTTAAACAGTGAGTTTATTGATGGTTGGTGTGAGTAAGAGTAAGAGAAAGGAATCATTTCAGGAAGCCCCTGGAATGGGAAAGCTCGGGTCTGGTAGCCTAGTTTGGTGGAGCTTTCGTAACCATGTACATGTTTTCTTGACCATATATTGTATACCAGACATGGTGCTGGGAATTTCGCCCCTAACTTTTCACGATGAAGGTAGGTTCGGTATTTTTATCTCCATCTTGAAGATGAGGTAACAGGTTAAGAAAGTTGACCGAGGTCACGTGGTTAGAAAGCAGAAAAATCAGAGGCTGGGTTACAGTGTTTCTCTTCAGAGTCCACCGTGGGTTGATGTTCATTTATTTCTTTGTTCCTACTCCACTGTACAGAAGAAATATTCATAGTTCCTTTTATATTTTAATACATTTAAGCTATTTATTGATGTCAATGAAACTGGTAGGGAGAATTCTTTTTTATACTGTCTGTTTTTAGATTGGACATGTGAGATAGCATGACTAATGTTTGGTCAACATGCATAGTCATGACTAAACATGACTCACATCTATCTACAGTTATCTTTTGGAAAGCTTGCCATGTGGCACTGCAGTTCATTAATCATGGTTTTCTGCTTCTCCCTGGCCCAACCACACCCCAAATAGGAAGAGAAGAGGAGACAAGCACAGGTTCTATGAGGTAAATCTATGCAAACTGCACAGTATTCATGTATGTAAATGTCATGGTGAAGCGTACCATTTCCTATACATACTAATCATTAAGGGATAACTCTTTAAAAATAAGGACTTCGCCGGGCGGTGGTGGCGCATGCCTTTAATCCCAGCACTTGGGAGGCAGAGGCAGGCGGATTTCTGAGTTCGAGGCCAGCCTGGTTTACAGAGTGAGTTCCAGGACAGCCCGGGCTACACAGAGAAACCCTGTCTCGAAAAACCAAAAAAAAAAAAAAAAAAAAAAAAAAGAATAAAAATAAGGACTTGAGGTGGGGGTGGTGGTGTACCCCTTTAATCCAGGAACTCAGGAGGCAGACAGAGGAGGGTCTCTGTGAGTTCAAGGCCAGTCTGGTCTACAAAGTGAGTTCAAGAACACCCAAGGCTACCCAAAGAAACCCTGTCTATAAAAATAACAAAACAAAACAAAAAACAAATAAATGATGATGATGATGACGATGGTGGCACTGTGGTGGCGATGGTATGGTGATAATAAGGACTTGAAGTTGTTCATAGAAACATGGACCTAGAGTTGAAGATGTCCCTCCCTGGAGTTGCAACACTAAGCAGGCACTGCCCAACTAGGAACAGGCTATACCCTAAGGCTTCTCTCCATGACCAGGAAAGAGAATATCAGTTCAATGAACACTTAAAGATTTAGCCTCTTGACTATTATGTCTGGGCTATCTATTGTGTCCCCATAGTCACAGTCCACAGTGTTGAAATTCAGTCTCTAGATGTTGGAAGTCATACACCCCCCTCATACACACCTCCATCTGTAGCTCAGTCATTTGAACCATAGGGGTCTCGTTCATCTCCTCTGGGTCTCCATAAATATTTAGTTAATTTTTTAATTAGCTAAATGGCTTTCTGTGTGGGGCAACAGACACAGAAAAGAAAAAGCATGCTCTACTGACTATCCCTGGAGAACGTTCTAGTCTATGCCAAGAGTAAGATGTAAGGTCTTCTTGATACAACACCAGAAATGGTTTATCCCAGAGGAGTTAGAAAAGACAGGGCAATGGGGAGGCCGGAGAGATGACTCACCAGTCGGGAGCAGAAGACCAGAGTTCAGTTCCTAGCATACACATGGTTCCAGTTATACCTCTAGTTCCAGAGAATCTGATGCCCTCTCCTGACTTTAGCAGGAACCAGGCGTACACATAATACCCATACATACATGTTGGCAGATACTCATACACATAACATAAAATAGATTAACAAAAAACAAACCTTCCTTTCATATAAAACACAAGCAAAGATGAGGGGCGAGTCTCCCCGGCGATCTTAGATGGGAAGAAAGGAAACCCACATTTCTTTCCCTTGCATGAATATGTAAACCTTTCCTTGTCCTCTTTGAGGAAGAGGTCCAGTGGCTGAGCAGGTCAGCATGTAGCAAACGCCAGCCCTGGCGTATGGGACAGTGGACTATTGCCACTATGGTATACCCCCTTCTGTATCCCACAGCACAGTTGCTTCCTTCTTTCCTTCTTTTTTTCCTCTTTCCTTCCTTTCTTTTAAAGTTATGTATATGAGTACACTGTCACTGTCCTCAGATACACCAGAAGAGAGCATTAGATCCCATTACAGATGGTTGTGAGCTACCCCATGTGGTTGTCAAGAATTGAACTTAGGACTCCTGGAAGAGCAGTCAGTGCTCTTAACCACTGAGCCGTCTCTCCAGCTCCCATCCACAGTTATTTTCAAGACATGTTTTTGTTTTTACTTTTCTAATCACTGTTTGCTTAAAAGTTGCCATTTTGACAATCTTCATATTCTCTCTCTCTCTCAATTTTAATAAACCTGAGATTGGAAATGAGCTAAATAAATAAACAAACACGCAAATGAACAAATAAACCTTGTTGATTCTTTTTTTTTTTTCCTTTGGTTTTTCGAGACAGGGTTTCTCTGTGTAGCCCTGGCTGTCCTGGAACTCACTCTGTAGACCAGGCTGGCCTCGAACTCAGAAATCCACCTGCCTCTGCCTCCCAAGGCTGGGATTAAAGGTATATGCCACCACTGCCCGACTTTTCACTTTTTTTTTTTTTTTTTTTTTTTGTTAACCTTTTTGATTCTAGAGGTGATCTCACACAGGTTCCCAGAAAGCCAATCAATACACCATTCAGCTACAGAAGGATGAAACTGTGGCCCAGTGTTCACCATAAGTGACATTGGAGGAACACCCAGAACAATATGTAAAGAATGTGAAATTTGAGAGAGAGAGAGAGAGAGAGAGAGAGAGAGAGAGAGAGAGAAGAAGGGAGGGAGGGAAGGGAAGAGGGAGGGAAGGTTGGAGAGATGACTTAGTGGGTAAAACTCTTGTGGCACAAGCCCAAGCCCAGTGGCCGGAGTTCAGATACCCAGAGCCCATGCTAACAATCTCTTTGCAGGCGACTGTAGGTTGTGTGTGACTGTGTGACAGTCAAAGCCAATCAGTTCACTTACCTTCCATTTTGTTGCTCCCTACTGGGGCCAGGAAGCCTTCGAGCTTCTGTTGATTTTTCTTGTCCCAGGCTCCCATTGCTTAGTAGCATAGAATAGAAATTATAGCAGTAGAAAAGGAAATATTAAAAATATCTTATATAACGTTGTTCAGAAAAGTATGACAGCCACGTTTGCTGGTTCTTTCTCTCTGCCCCCTCTCTACTCTCTCTGCAGATGCAGAGTCTGGGCCCCTGTCTGACCAATCCCTATGTTGCTTTGAACCCAGGGTTTTCCCATGTGAGCTTAAAGACTATTTGACATCTGTACTTTTTGGCAATTGCTCACTTGCTTGTCATACCATGGCCTCTGGGGCTGCATCGTCTCGGCTGAGACCACAGGCTTCAGCATCTCTGTGATGTATGTAGGAGGCTTCTGCTGGCCCTGGTACACCCAAAAGTATAGGACACTCATTTGAGAACTGGGGAGTAGGAATTATGCTCTCAGCTTAGACGTTTACAAAGAGAACATCTTGAAGCAAGTTCAGTACTGCAGTCCAGTACTATAGACTAACCTTGAACTCATGATCTTCCTAGGTCCACCTCTCTAGTGTTGGAGTGAACAGCACGTTCCCCCACACCCAGCTTAACGAGAGTTATGATGACATAGATCTTTCTGATCACTAGGTTCACACTAAAATGCAGCTAAACTAAAGGCCTCACACTAGAATCTGAAGGAACTACCCCCAGAGGGGGAAAAAAAAATCAAGATAAGATAAACCCTTCCCGTAGCCACAGCCCTGGTTACATCATCGATCTTTGCCCCTATTCCAGGGCCTTGACTCATCCAAGTGGCCAAGATAGTCTGCAATTGCACGAATTCAAATCCCCTGGCCTCAGTCTCCATTCCTCCTCCCTCTGCTGTTCTACAGCAGAAGCCCTGTATTTTCCTTCCATCTCACCTGCTTTGGAAAGATAGAATAAAACCTCCACCTGTTCTAGCAAACAAAACACAATGGATAACCCAAAGTGTGAAGTGAAGGCTATGTGAATAACTGCCTTGAGATGCACGGCCCGTTTGGAGTGGAAATACGTGGGCTGGTTGACAGTGGGAGTTTCTCACTGTGGAGTTTTTACAGAGACTTTTGCAAAAGGGAAAAAGAGGAGGTGAAGTGTGGAGATGGGGGTGATGTTTTCTAAACATCAGATTTCTATGGAAACACCACTTGCAAATATTGAAAACCCCCTTTTAAAAACGTCCATGTTGATCTGATATGAAATAGTACCCATCACCATGTCAGTCACACATGGGGAAAGGTATGTGCCGACTGTACAGGAAGGGAAAGTGATTCAGTCATAAAGAAATGCGGGATCATTTGAGATGTGTGATTATCTACAATGACAGTAAGAAGGGGTTTGGGGGCTTCTGAGTTCATCCCTGACACTGGATCTTCCTTGATGGGTGGCAGTTGTAGTGGGTCCTTCCTTTGGAAGCTACATGGTCATTGTTATCCTACAGTAAGTTAGACATTCTTTGGTGACATGTTGTAAATCAGACATGGAATCAATTCAAGCTTTACAGTGAAGACCCTTACATGGTCTTTCTATTTGGCTTTGCTTTTGCATTGTTATTAGGGTATGCCAGAGATCCTTCTGAGCTCATAGTCTTGGTGAGACAACAAAACTTTGGCTTCTTTGACCTACTCACTCATCTGAGTTTTCCTTTTGACTTTGTTTTATATGAGTGTTTGAGCACACACAACATAGCACATGTGTGGCACTCAGAAGACAAATGGCAGGACCTGGTCCTCTCTTTCCACCATGTGGGTCCCAGGAATGGGACTCAGGTCATCGTTATTCAGAACAAGGTCGCTGGTTGTGAGTCACCTCGCCAGCCCTTGCAAGGATTTTAAGGCATAATATGCAACATTCAAAGCTGCCTTTCTTCTTGGGGAATTATGGGATAGAATCCCATGATTGCTTTGTAACTCACACATTTGCATACTATATGCTGGCACACATGAAGGCCCATGTACTGTGCTAGTAAAGCAACATCTCAGAGGGAAACACATGTCAGCAAAGTTTCTTTGGTTGAGAAAAAATTCAATGACCCCTAAAGTCTACTGGCAGAGTTACAGAGATAATATGTAAAATCCCTAATAAATGGAATCAATAAAGCAAAAACAAGATATGTGTGTATGTTCGTCTGTCTATATATGTCTGTATGGGTTCCTGTGTGTGTGCATATACCTGTGCCTGTGTGCCTGTGTGTGTGTCTGGTGTCTATCTCTCTGTGTGTGCTATCTGTATCTGTGTGTGTGCACATGTATATCTATGTGTATATATAACTGATACTTAGACAAAGTACAGCATCATAGAGTGATTTGAAAATAGATAGCTAAATTTCTAATGATTTAAGCAACCCCTCACAATCTAAGAAAACCTATAGAGAATCCAAGCTACATTAAAAGAGAAAAATCAATTTAGCCAAAGATAAAAGCCCACTTGTGGAGAAGAAGATTTCAAATTATCAAACATAAAGCAGAGGAAAAACGACAGAAAAGCAAAGAACTGTTAGAAATAGTAGTATGTATGGTTAAACACGCATGTGGCTTATTTTATGACACCACATTGGAGAACATGCAGGTACTCCCGTATGCGAGCTATGAATACTGTCAGACACAGAAAGTGTCAGTGCCACATGTTCATTTAGATAAACATACAGAAATGTCCTGTGAGGTCACACTTACTTCCTACACAACTGGTCCAAAAACTTAGGGTCAATACCTAGAATGTTCGCCAATTTTGATCATTTTTTTTTAAAGATTTATTTATTTATTTTATGTATATGAGTACACTGTTACTCTCTTCAGACACCAGAAGAGCATCGAATCTCATTACAGATGGCTGTGAGTCACCATGTGGTTGCTGACAATTGATCTCAGGACCTCTGGAAGAGCAGTTGATGCCCTTAACCACTGAGCAATCTCTCCAGCCCTTGGTCAACTCTTTTCATTGGCATTTGTCTCTCTTCTACTCCATCATGGTACCTATGGCCATGTCTCAGTTCTCCTCAACCTTCTTTTTCAAAGCACTGGACAGTTGATAGCGGCTAGGGGAAGAGGAGTCAGCCTCCCTTAGGGGTGTGATCCCTGGTAGACGGAGCACACACTAGTGGATGGCCCCACACCCATGCATATGTGGGCAGCACTAGTTAGATTCAGTGGTGCAGGGATGTGTGCATGGGATTGGGAAGGGGCCATGGGAAGATCCAAGAAGTTGGAGAGGGAAGTTAGAAAGAAATATGATAGAAATAGGTTATGTGCATGTGTGATATTCTCAGAGAATAAATAAAAAAGAAAAAAAAATCTTCCTCAGAGATTAATACTGTATAAATATGTTACCCTCAAGCTTAGTAGCCAAGCGAGGATTCTACAAGAGCTATGCCATTGTGTACAGGCTTCATCTCAGGTTTATGGGCAACTTCACATTCTGTATGAACTGCAGATAACGGCTGTGGTTTGGAGCCCACTACGTACACTCCTGCTACACTTAGGTGTGTGTAGCTACATTATGGAGTCCCAGGGACTAGAAGTAAGGAGAGGTAGACAGCCACCACAATCATGCAGACAGATGGAACCACTGCAGACAATGGGGCTTGCCCTCTCTCTTCAGAGACTGCACACGGCACAAGTATTCAACTAAGAACAAGAAGCTGTGGCCCAAGCCTGTGATCCCAGCACTCAAAGATGAAAGCAGGAGGATCAGGAGTTCAAGGTCATCTTCATCTACACAGCCAGTTTGAGACCAGCCTGGACTATAAGTGATTCTCTCTCAAGACACCTGCCTATGCTAAAGGAAAGGAAGAAAGGAAGAAAGGAAGAAAGAAAAAGAAAGAAAAAGAAAGAAAGAAAGAAAGAAGAAAGAAAGAAAGAAAGAAAGGAAGGAAGGGGGAAAGAAAGGAAGAAAGAAAGAGGGAAAGAAAGGAAGAAAGAAAGAGGGAAAGAAAGAAAGAAGAAAGAAAGGAAGAAAGAAAGAAAAAGGAATTATCCTATCAAGAAGCAAGGAATCAGAGCAGTTATCTACCAAAATCACATTCTTGGATGATTAAAGATCCACCCAGAATATGGAGGCCAAAGCACTCCCATGAAGCCAGAAAACACATTGAGACGGAAGTCATTAGAAGCCCAGCTATGTGACAAACTATCTGCAGCTGACTTCAGGGAAGTATGGGTGGGTCACCAAGGCTATGATGTGCAGGAATAAGGAAGGGGACAAAGAAAACATCTGATCTCACACTCACTACGCTTACAGAAGTATGTGTGTGTGTGTGTGTGTGTTCACATGTATGTGTGTGTATATATATATATATATATATATATATATATATATGAACACATATAATCCCTAAAGTAATTTAAAATTCATTAAAGGGGCCTACATGCCAGCAATTCCAGCATTTATGAGACAGGAACCTCTAAATTTTGCTGAGTTCCAAGAAAGGATTGACATTTGGAGACCAGTTTAAGCTCTACAGTAGCACTGTGAAATAAAGGAAGAGAGAAAGAAAGAGAGAGAGACAGAGACAGAAAAGAGACAGAGAGAGAGAGAGAGAGGAGAAAGAGAGAGAGAGAAAGGAGAGAGTGAGAGAGAGAGACAAGGGAGAGAGATGGGAGAGAGAGACAGAGAAAGAAAGAGAGAAAGAAACAAGAAAGAAATAAAGAAACAAAGACAGACAGAGAGGGGAGAAACAGAAAGAAACAAAGAAAGAAACTAACAAAGAAAGTAACAAAGACAGACAGAGACAGGGAGAGAGAGAGAGAGAGAGAAAAGAGAGAGAGAGAGAGAGAGAGAGAGAGAGAGAGAGAGAGAGGAAGAAAAAGAAAGAAAGAAAGAAAGAAAGAAAGAAAGAAAGAAAGAAAGAAAGAAAGAAAGAAAGAAAGAAAGAAAGAAAGAATTAAGGAGGGAAGGAGGAAGGGAAGAAGGATGGAAAGAGAAAGAGGATAGAGACTGAACTTGACCCACTTAGTAATGAATATCTACTGCAGTGCCTGCAGCTTCCGGCACTGGAAATATGGGAATGAACAAGAGTCATTGACCTGGAGCTAGCCAGCAAGGTGACTCAGCAGGTGACCATTCTGATGACCTGAGTCCCATCCCTTAGACCTACATAGTAGAAGGAAAGAACAGGGTGCTGCAAGCTGTCACCTGGCTTGTGATCACACCAGGCAGGAGGGAAGGGGACTCAGGGAAGAAAGGAAGTGAAACAATTTTTGGATAAAAGAATCATTGGCCTCATGGTGTTTACATTCTAGAACAACAAAGTACTACACAAATGGTGCTTGCTGTCTGTCCGCTGTCCCCTAGTCTTGCTTGGTCACTCTCACTGATTTGTAGAGAGATGCCTGAACTTTGAACCCACTTTGCTTAGTTTTTATATCCAAAAGTGATGACACAGATTTGAGAAACACTTCCAGCTAGTTCCTTACTGGCAGATGGGACACAGGTCGCTTTCTGAGCTGTTTCTTGCTGTCGTTTATAGATTTCCAGGTACCTCAGCATGGAGATTAAATATGGAGCGATTTGGTACCACACTACGCACTTGTGTCTGTCACTTCCCTTTCAGGCTCTTCACTGGGGACTCTGAACCTCTACTCTGCTCTTTCTCTAGAGTTGTGTTCTTGTCAGCTCGGTAAGTGCTAGACCAACACTTGTCAAACTGACTTCTGTGAGTGACACCCTCTGATGCTGCCTAGTCACTTTTGATTGCCTGTCACACAGACTTGACACTCAACAGACTCACAGAAGATAGGCACTCCTCTACCTCTTTCCTAGCTGCCCTGGTCTGGCCTCAGCATGAGAGGGTTGGGTAACCCTATAGATAGACGATGGCCTCAGCTTGGTAGAACAGCACAGGCTTACAGAGAAGAGGCAGCTAACACTTGTAAATCCTCTCAATGGCTCCACTGGCCAGACTAGATCCATGCTGGTTTCCTTGCTCCCTCTCTGAGCTCTGGTGGAAACATCTGAAGGCCTTCCCTGGGTAGTGCACTCTTAACCCTTTGACTTCCCTTTGCACTATATCACCTCTGTTCTAGTTCCCTTTGCTCCAGCCACATCAAGACTAGCACATTCTGAAACATCCTAGCCACATATCCCCACGGCCTGTCCACCTGTTGCTTTGCGTCATATCTCAGTTTACAGGTCATACCTAACAAGCCTTCCCCGTCCCTCTACAATGCAGAGCACTTCCCCTTCTGCTCACCCACCAGTGCCCTGTTCTCTGCTTTGCCACAGCAACATCACACCTTGGTTTTTCTCTTGCTTATTTTATTTTTTCCCCTCCCCACTAGAACATAGGCACTAGAACTCTGGCCAGTTCTATCTACTCTCACCAGCACCCAGAACAGAGCTTCTCCATAAGGACTAGTTGTTGGTGAAAGAGAGGAGGGGATACACTGAGTATGTTTCTTAAGCACACTGAACTTGAGAGACTGCGAGGTGAACACTTATTAGTAGGAGTTGTTCACGAGATTCCTTTTTATACACAATAGAAAACCATAAACACAGCATGTGACGCACACCTGTTTTTTGTTGGTTAAATTCCATCTACTTGAAGGTCAGACCCCAAAGTGTTCACAGCACTCGTCTCTTGGTCACAGAATTTCCAGAGACTTTAATTTTTTTTTCCCATTGCCTGCACTTTCTAAATGTCTCATTTTCTCTATATTGATTATTATGCAGTACTTGCCAAATTTATTATGCAAAATGGTATGCAAAAGTATCCTGAAAGGACAAGAGTCAATCATCATGCAAGGCTTATATGGGAAATTTAAAAACTACTGGTAAGTGAAATTAAAAAAATTGAGTGGAAACCATTGCCAGTAGGGATGAATACAGCTGATGAAATAATAATGCTAAATATTCGTAGTTAATTTTGGCAGTAGATAATTTAATCACACAAAATAAAGGTGAAGCACTCTCCTCTCCATTTCTTTATTAGTGCAGCTCCCACACTGTGTGCGCAGGGCCACCCAGTACCTTGTCACACCAAACTCCACAGACTCTATAGTACGGAGTGTCAGGCCTCCATAAGAGACAGTCAACTTCATGATTCTCTTAGCTGGGTGTCTCCAGGATAACAACTTTGTAAGGCAATGCCACTGAGGCCATCTGTGGTCCTCAGAAGCTCCTGGCAAGCCACATGGTAAAGGCTTTGGGACACATTATAGACCTGGAATTTTTAGTGTTTGACCTAAGCCCTGTAGACTGACTCTTCCCAGCTCAGGAAGGAGACTAGAGAGATCCTATCTCATTCTGACCTAAAACAGGTAAGCCAGGGCTCTGTACTGAAGATAGCCACCTACAAGGGCGGCTGAGAGTGCCGGGACAGATCCTGGGAGCTGGTCTTCCAACCAATCTGTTGATAATAAATGTTATTATCCAATGTAGATGGGGCTTTCAATTCAGTGCCTGGAAATGCTATAACATCTAGTTTTCTTAGCACAGCAATGTCAGTACTAGAGTTCTGTTTGTAAGGGTAGAGAATTGAGTGCATCACATATGTTAAAAATCATGACCCTCAAAGCCATTTCAGCATTGGGCTTAGGATCTGAATTCTACATGTGCACAAGGTATTGTCTCCTTTATTCACTCCAAGTTAGAGGTGACACAGAAATGGGTAGATCTGAGAATTGTTAAGTGGTGGCATTGGGGGTAAATATGATCAAACTACATTGTATAAAATTCTCAAAGAATTAGTAAAAATATGAAATTTTCAAAAAATAGAAAAAGTATGTCACTGATTCAAAATGCAAATTTTATTCACTCTACCAAGACCATGGGGAAAAGTATAAATTTCACTAAATTGTCAAAGGAAGACTGGAGTTAATATTCTATAGTAGTAATATAGTGGGATGTGGTAAGACACAGCTTTAATCTCAGCACTCAGGAGGCAGAGGCAGACAGAGCTCTGTGAGTTTGAGGTTATTCGGGACTACATAGCAACCTCTACGACTGCCACTGCTAAGTGGTGACACACTGTCTCAAAAAGGTCCAGCAGTTAAGAATACAGGATACTCTTGCACAGGACCCTGGTTTAGTTCTCAGCACCTACATGGCAGCTTACAACCATCTGTAAGTCTAGCTCCAGGAGATCTGATGCCTCTTCTGATCTCTGAGATCTTGCACATAAATGGTATACATGCATTCTTTCAGGCACGTGAACATACATATAAAATAAGATTAAATGTTTATACTTTTAAAAGCCAATCAATGAAATAACTCCAGCAGTGAAGGTTCCAACACATAAATAAAAGTCAGGGCAGTGTGATAGCTCTCATCCCTGAAAACAAATGTCAATCCCACAGTAATGGTTCCCAGAAATAGTGAAGGATATGAAATCCTGACAAAGGTTTAGAAGGGAGATTCTAGGAATAATTAATGAAATCAAAGAGGATAGAAACAAACTCATAAACTAATCCAAATAGACAGCTGAATAATAACAAGAAGAAGAAATTTAAGCTAGGCATAGTAGCACATATCTTTAATCCCAGCACTTGGGAGGCAGAGTTAGACAGACCTCTATGAGTTTGAGGCCAACCTGGTCTACATAATGAGTTCCAGGACAGCCAGAGCTACATAGTTAGACCCTGTCTCAAAATAAAACAAACAAAAATGAATTAAAGGAAGGGAGAAAGGAAGAAAGGAGAGAGAGAAAGAGAAAGAGAGAGAGAGAGAGGAGAGAGAGAGAGAGAGAGAGAGAGAGAAAGAGACAGAGAGAAATGGCTTAGTGGTTAAGAGTAATAGCCATTCCTCCAGAGGACTCAGGTTTGATTCCCAGCATCCACATGGTGGCTCACAACTGTCTGCAACTCCAATTCCAGAGGATCTGATGCCCTCTTCTGGTCTACATGGGCACCAGACACACACATGATAGACATACATGCAGGCAAAACATCCACATACATCACATATATAAAACAACAATATATCAAAAACACACAAAATAAATAAAGTCAGTACAGGAGATAAAACAGGAGTACAATAAAGACATAGAAACATTAAAAATTAACAATAAACATGAATTAAAAGTAGAATCTGTTTCTTGGCCTTGAATCTGAACATGTAACTGTAGTAGACATGACATGATTCAGAGACAGGCTCTCCAAGGGCAAAGCAACCAGGGTCTATCTAGTTTTCTTCGAATACTGGCTCTTAGAACCCAACCTCCAGGGTGTGATAAGACCCATGGAGCCTCAGGATTGACTTAAAGGCAAGCTTCAAGGTTTCTCAACTCTCTTTCTTTACCTCCTCTCTTCTAGTGGTTGCAAATTTCTCATGTTTTGTATTAAAACTGTCTTCTATGGTTCCTGAGAATGTGTAGTAGATGTGAAACCATCAGAAGCCACAGTGGCATCTCTAGCTGACTTCCTAAACCTTGTATCACAGACTTGGGTGTCCACTCTATACTTGGGCCCTAAGTCAGTTCCCTCGAAAAGTCCATTCTTGAGTTTTGAGAAATGTATTCCTTATTTATGTATTCCTATTGTTATGTGTGTATGTATGTATGTATGCTATGGGAGATTCACATACCACAGCATGTCAGAGGTCAGGGGATAACTTTGAGGAATCTGTTCTTTCCATCCACCATGGATGGATTTAAGAGATCCATGGGTTTAAGAGAGCAAACTGTTTGCCAGGCTTGTGTGAGAACTGTCTTTACCCACTGAGTCTTCTCCCCCGCCATAAGGGTCAGATTCCTAAGCACTTCAGATTAAGCAACTTCTTCAGCCCTTCCAAAGATTTTTTTACGAATGCCCTGTTCCTTATGCTTCCCCATACTATGTGCAAAAGTGTTTAGAACTGACTCTATTACTGCACTAGAACCTGATAGAGTCTGCCGGGTGAACTCTCAGAATTCTTAGCAGCACAATGCGTAATGCTATGCTTGTTACCGGGTAGTTTATTTCTGCCTGGGTTACTGCTGTGTCTCTAGCACCTTGGAGAGAGCCAGGTATGCAAAAAAAAAAAAAAAAAAAAAAAAAAAGGAGATGAATAAATATTTGCCAAACCAACAAGAGAATTTAGCACCTTCAACCATGTGGGTAATTCATTTGTGAACTGATCACAGAGATAATTAGATTCACACCTCAGTTACCTATCAAATCTTTAAACAATAACAAAATTGCAAAATATTTAAAAAGAATGCAGATACAGTTCTGACTCTCGCTGAATACAAACTGTTAAAGGGGCTGAAAATAGACTTGGCAGTTAAGAGCGTCTGCTGCTCCTACAAAGAACCTGGGTCTGATTCCTGGCACCACATTGGGCAGCTCACAAACACCTTAGCTCCAGCTCCAGACCACACCAGATAACAGAGAGGACAAAGACAGGGGGCTAAATGGCTTCAGTTAGATAAAAGGGGCTTTCTAGACCAACTTATTCTTAGTACAAAACTGGCAATTTCTCACATCAGAGGAAAACTTTAGTGGGGACTGAAAAGTCTCTAAAACCAGGGCTGGAGAGTCAACTCAGCATTAAGAGCACTGGCTGCTCCTGCAGAGGCCCTGGGTTGGATTCCCAGCTCACAACCATCTGTCATTCAGGTCCCAGAGGATACCATGCCCTCTTCTGGTCCCTGCAGTTACTTCATGTATCTATTGTACAAACATACGCAGACAAAATATTCAAACACATACAAAGTAAATCTTTAAAGAAATGACTACTGTGGTAAAATTCTATGTAATAAGAAAGGTCTCTGCAATCAAATGTGGGATTTGGAAGGAAGAGCGGATGCCATCTGTTCCCAAGGCTCAGGTTACTCTCTATGTCTAAATGCTTCTTTAAAACTGACGGGTAAGTGCTCATGTCTGTCCAGTTACAGCAGTGTTTGCTAAGCACTGGCATAAAGCAGGCACCACAGCACGGGACTGGTGATGCCCAGGCTCCGAACGACACAAACTTAGGAGAGCACATGAGCATGGGTACATATGCACACACATACTCACCATATGCACATACACAAACACATGGCATACACACACTTAACACACACACAGACACACACACATACATACATACCATACAACACCACACACACATGAATACACACACCACACACATACAACACATCACACAGACATACACATCACACCACACAAACATGCTCACACATTTACCACATTACACACACACAGACACACATATACCACACATATACACATACACACATACACACATACATACATACATACATATATACATACATACATACTTTTTACATATACACAAACACCATACACATACCCACACACCATACTACACACATACAGACACACAGGCACCACTCATATACACGTACAGGTGAACACACACAAACACCACACACATACACACACACAAACATCACACACATATACATAAACACACACAAATACCACACAAACATGCATACATGCAACATTCCACACACACCATACATCACACACTCACAAACACAGAAGCGCGCACACACACACACTGCTTCCAGAACAACCTGAAAAGAAAAGCCTTTGACAACCTTCTCCCTATTCTTCACCCATAACCCTCTCCAAATCGCAGAAAATAACCGCAAAAACAAACGTGAGATATCTGAACATCTGAGTTTTTTCTAGTTTTCTTTCTTCTCGAAATTCTGAGTTATTAGATTTATATTGAAAATTTTCATTTATGATTAAAAAAAAACCCACACACTTGGCCAGTTTAAAAAGGCAAAAGCTACAAAGCCTTCGCACTGAGTCTGTAAACTCCTCGTGTGTACAGAGTGAGGCCACACAGAATAGAAGGTAGCCCGTGTTGGCGATGCCCGTGCTTGTTTCTCTCGAATGTGAGCTTGTAGGGTAAGTGTTGGAGAGAACGAGTCGTCAACATTTCACACCTTTGCCACATTTCAAGATGAAATATCTTGGCAAGAAGAAGATTTATGGGTTCTTAATGAGGTCAGAGGATGTTGCCAGGAGTTCAGTTTGAAACAATGAGTTCACAGGGCCAGTAGCAAGCTGAGCAAGCTCACCCTCCACGGGGTTTCCAGACCTTGGGGACAGGGTCCTGAAGAAGGCGACAGACTTTCCATTTCTGGAGGAAAACTTAGGCTCTGGACTTCTTGAAAAGAACTAAGCATGACCTCAGCAATCAAGGCAAGGAGATTTTTCACAGTGGCCACTAATCTCTAAATCCCTTTTGGAGATAGCCTAAGGCGACGATAATCTAATAGCTAATACTCATCATGGTTCATCTTAAACTCATGTGTGTGCCACATGTGTGCGGATTCTCATGGTGGCCAGAGAAGGTCCGGGATCCCTGGAGTTGCAGTTACAAAACAGTTGTGAGCAGTGTGGTAGGAGTGCTGGGTACAAACTGGGGTGCTCTGAAAGAGCGCTACACACCTGAACACAGAGCCGTGTCTCCAGCCCGTACATAATAATGTTTTTGTGTGGAAACCTCATATGATTGGATAATTAAGAGAAGAAAATATTAATTATAAAATTAATTATAAAAAATGTTAAGAGAAGAAGCAATATGAATGGAAACAAGACTAAGCATTTGCTTCCCAAAGTTCTCTCTCTCTCTCTCTCTCTCTCTCTCTCTCTCTCTCTCTCTCTCTCTTTTCCCAGCAGATATAAAGTGAGCTCCTACTGAATACAGACTGTGCACTCAGTACTGGGAGGTGAGGGATGACCCACACTTTCTTGAAGGTGCACTCCAAGGAAACTGGCAGGGGGAAAGGAACAATTACCATTGTGGCCAAGGGGAGGAGATAGTCAGAGAAAGCTGCCAACCAGAAAATATAGTTTTGTTTCAAAGACTGAGACCTGAAAGACAGAGGAGGCAAGCCAAAACTAGGCACTGTTGAGCCTTGGCCTCCAGGAGGCACAGGTGGTTCGGGGCATTGTAGATAAGGGTCACTAAATTGACAGGGTAGAGACTCCTGTTGAGGAGCCCATGAGGCAGGAAGAGGGAGGCAGCTTTAATGGAGCAGGAAACAGCTGGTCACAGCACCACAGGCTGGGGTTCTCGAGTGAGCCCTGAGTGAGGGGCCTGAGGGGTCAGGTGAACTCAAAGCTGGATCTGCTCTTCTTGTATTGTATAGCATTGGGGAGATTCAGAGTCTTTCAGTACCCCCATTTCCAGCCTTCCTCTGGAGGAAGAACAGTGCCACAGGCTAAGTTCTCTCAAAACTGAAAGTTAAGCAAGACATTAAGGACTGGGAAGTAGTGGCTGAAGGATCAGGAGGCCAGGGTCATCCAGACCCTCTTCGTGAGTTCTAAGCTAGTCTAGGTGCCATGAGATCATGTCTTGAAAATGGTTACAGGGATCGAGGAGGTGGTTCAGTTGGTGAAGTCCTTGCCATGCAAGCTCGAGGACACCCCAGAACCAGGAGGGTGGAGACAGGAAGATAATTAAAGCTTGCGGACTTACCAGAATATGCAACTGATAAGTTTCAGGTTCAGTGAAAATTAATGGTGATGATTGAGGCTATTACAAATACATAGATTTAAAAACAGCAACTGATGCTACCCAAGGTGTTGACGTGGAGGTAAAGGCAGGAGGATCACGAGTTCAAAGTCATCCACAGCTACATGGTAAGTTCTAGAAGACCTTGACTGCAGAAGTGTCTGTCTCAAAAATAGCCCGAGGGCTGGGAAAGACCATGAAATGAATAGAAAAATGAGCGAAACTGAGAAGTCTAGTATTGAGGGAGGGGACCAAACAGAAAGAGAAAAAACGAGCAAGCAAGCCACGTATTCCCCTGTATATGTACCCACTAGTATAATGCACTATATAATACTATATGCCATAATACATGTATTAGTAAACTGGTGTAAGTGTGAGCACAGTGTAACCTTTTGAAAAGAAAGTAAAAGGTGATAGCAACCAGGAGGTGAGGAAGAGAGAGAGGCAGGCAGAGGGGCAGGGGAACTGTGGGAAAGGATTCTAAAGCTGGTTTCTTCTAGTTAAAAAAAAAAAGAAAAATGATATTGGACAATTTTGTATGGTTCAAGATACAGACACACACACACACACAGAGAGAGAGAGACAGAGAGAGAGAGAGAGACAGAGAGAAGAATTGAGTCACTACCAGGAATGGTGCCTTGGCCCCTTGGCCATGTGATCCCGGTGCCAGGGAAGCTTTAGTGAAGATCTATTGTAAGTTCAAGGGCAGCCTTGCTCTAGGCCAGTGGTTCTCAACTCTCCTGCACCTCATGTTGTGGTGACCCTCCCAACCAAACATTTATTTTTGTTGCTATTTCATAATTGTAATTTTGCTACTGCCATGGGTTGTAATGTAAATATATGCAGTATATCTGATATGTAACCACCATGAAAGGGTTGTTTGACCCCCACCCCACAAGGGGTCTCAACCCAGAGGTTGAAAACAACTTTTATAGTCCATTCTGGGATACAGAATGAGACCCAGTATTTTTGAGGAGACAAGGAGCTCAACACAGTTCCTCTGTGTAGCCCTCGAACTCCCCTTATAGAATAGGCTAGCCTCAGACTCAGATATCCACCCACCTGTGCCTCCCGAATGCTGATCAAAAGGATATGCCACCATGCTCAGGGAGACCCTATCTTGGAAAAAAAAAAAAAAAAAAGCATAGCCTATGACAGAGAGAGGAGCTAGCCTGTTCTATAGAGGGCTACACAGAGAAACTCTATCTTGAACTCTTCCCACAAAACAAGTCCACAGAATGGACTCGATTGAACAGAAAACGAAGTCAAACTATACTAAAAAAAAAGACAAAAAAACCTCTACCTTGGCCAGCCCTGCAGTTCCCTCATAATGGGTAAGCTCCCACAGGGCTGATTCAGACTGATCCAACGTGACCTAGCCTTCTACTGAATATGCACCCACTCCCCACCCCCATACACACAGGACGTGGGTATTGGCTAGGTGGCTTTGCCACTGAGACCAAGTATAAAGGAGGTGACAGCTGACCAGAGGCTGTAGATAACCCACACCCTCCCAGCTGGGAGGCACACCCTTTTTGAAGGAGGATCTGGGGTACACATTTATGTTTTGCCACAAAGACTATAGTTCTTGAGAATAAATATAACTGAAGCCCTAACAATGTGGGTGCCTCAGAGTAAGTATTCTCATAGTCAACTGCCTCTCTGCTCAATAGCATTCATGAGTGACACTCTAGCCGTCTTTATTTTTATCATGTTTTTATTTCATTCATTCGCTCACTCACTCATTCTTCATTCATTCATTTGTGGTTTTGTTTTGTTTTGTTTTGTTTTTAAGAATCTCCGTAGTCCAGGCTGGCTTCAAACTCTGTGTAGTGGAAGATGACCTTGAACTCCTGATCCTCCTGCCTCCACCTCCAGAGTGCTGGGATTCAGATGCTGGGTCTCCCTCGAGCCTATCTTAAGTCTCCACACCTTGCACATTCTGCACCATGTTCTCAAACTCCTGTGCCTTCTCGACCATCATAGCTTCCCAGATAACCACCTTAAGGGATTATTATGATAATCATTTGAGCCTCTGGTTCACTGGGCCTGGGAATATACAATAAAAACAACTTTATTTTTAGGCTTATCTTCTTCCTTCTGGAACTTTCCCCCGGTGACTTCCTACTGGGCCCTGGTGGACTACGGCAGCCTGAATATGCCACCTCCAACCCTGACTTCTAGTGTGGTCCATTTGTTGTCCCCAAAACATCCTGTCTCCCCAGAAAATGGAGATAGTAACTTCCTGACATGTGAATTGAGATCTCTCCACTCCCAAGCACAGCTCAGGGTGTTTAGCAGTTTGAACTGGATGGCGCTGCATTGAATTGAATGAAACACAGTTTATCCTGTGTTGTTGGCTTTCCTAATAAAAAGCTAAGAGCTTAGACTAAGAGGGAATTCTTTCACTTGAACTACTCAGCTAATTCAAATGCACCATGAAAGGTACTGTAGTATAATCCTGCACACAGACAGAAGACGCTGTTACCACAGTTTTTAGATTTGCTCTTTCAGCCATGACTGTGCCACCCTAGAGAGTTCAGTGGTAAAGAAGAGGAGACTGGGGCTAGGGAGAAGGCTCTGTGGGTAAGAATTCTTGCTGAGTTAGAACTCTAGCACTCAGTCCAAAGTCAGGCCTGGCTGTGCATGCCTGAACCCCAGCACTGGGGAGCCAAGACAAGCAGATCCCGAGAGCTTGCTGGCCCGTTAGTGTAGCTAAAGTAAGATTCCCATTCTGTGAGAGACCCTGGACTCAAGGTCCTAAGTCAGAGATCAACAGAGGAAACCACCTGATGTTTTTGTTCTGATCTCCACTTGCTCATGGATGGACATGCCTACACTCACATATGTGAACCACCCACAATGAAGAAATAGACATAGATAGATAGATAGATAGATAGATAGATAGATAGATAGATGCATACATACATACATACATAATACATACATACATGGGTGAGTGTATGGTGATGATATTGCTGATGACAGTGGTGGTGATGATGATGATAATGATGATGAAGAAAGAAGAAGGAGGAGGAGGAAGAGGAGGAAGAGGAGGAGGAGGAGGCTACTTCAACTCTCGTCAAAATCAGCCGGTGGGTGGAGCTTGTTGCCAGTGGCTAGTAATAAGGGATCAAGATCCTGTAGATAATGGGTAAGTTCTCTCCCTCCAGCTCCAGTGGTCATCCAGGAAGCATGAACAGCAGGTGAGTTGCTGAGGGGTGTGAAATATAGATACACTACGACCGTGAACTGGGTAGAGGGAAGAAATGTGTTGAAATTGGAGTTGGGACAAGGCTAAAGTGCAATAGCTTGTGGAAAGTTCAAGTAAGAAAGAGCCTCAGGGAGATCACAAGTAGATGAGGCCTGGACAGTAGGGAGAGGTAGAGGAAGCGCCTGCAGGGCTGTGTGTAAGTTGAGCCTTTATGCCGCCGACCTCAGGGAAGCCGTTGAAGGGTAATATGCAACAGAGAGGCCCATCGAGTCTGCGTTTGCTTCCTGCATGATCAGAGTGGGTATGTGTCTAAGGATGCTGAGAGGTCATAATGCCTTTCTTTCCCAAGAAGGAAAACCAGACTTTAATATTGCTGTTTTATGAATGACTTCAGGCAACCGGCACATCACAGAAGGAATTGCTATAATTCCTCACATGTATAACAGGAGATGTGGACACTTCTAGAAAGAATTCTCTTGAGAATGGGTTTAAAATATAGGGTTTATGTGTACGTGCACACACACACACACACACACACACACACACCCTAGACATGAAAATGGAGAGAAAGAGAGGGAAAAAGAAGAACCAGAGGAAAGGAAGGGAAATCAGGAGGCAGAGGTGTGTGAGCACAGTCAGAGTACGTGATATATTTATTTGATCACATTGTCTTTATGAAATCATTGTTTGAACAACCA
Organism: Mastomys natalensis; assembly: GCA_021653895.1. Classification (NCBI taxonomy): domain Eukaryota; kingdom Metazoa; phylum Chordata; class Mammalia; order Rodentia; family Muridae; genus Mastomys; species Mastomys natalensis. The sequence goes on from JAJTUV010000008.1 coordinate 834,650, forward strand.
GTGTCACTTTGGAAAGCAAGCTAAGAATGACTCTCAAGATACTTTAGTCTTTATCCAGCCTAAGATGTAAGGGTTGGTGAGATGGTGGTTGGGTGGGTAAAGGAACATGTGGCCAGCCCTGACACACTGAGTCCAATCCCTGGGATCCACATGATGGAAGGAGAGATGACTCCCACAAATTATTCTCTGACCCCAACATGTGTAAAGATGCCAAAAAAACCCAGAGGGAAAGCAACATAAAAATTCCATAGCCATGTTTATGTATATCCCTCTAGTTCATAAACTTGGAGAATTATATGAAAACCTTACAAATTATCTAGTCCAGCTGCTCTCAAGCATCCTGCTCTCGGG